>JBAMHW010000022.1:20001823-20019256 GCA_037177495.1 Rhadinocentrus ornatus | reverse complement strand
AGATAGATAGATAGATAGATAGATAGATAGATAGATAGATAGATAGATAGATAGATAGATAGATAGATAGATTTAGAGCAACAGTAATCAGTGACACTGCTGCATGGGTATCAGGTACATTTCCGTAAGTCTGCTGATTTATGACAGAACAGTGATGGACGAGCTGCTGCCACACCTAGCATTACCACAGACCTAAGCCCGGTCAAATAACCTTTCCACGCTGTTAAACTTTACCAGTGTATTTAGTAGAGGAGCAGCAGGCACTAGCCACTAGCTCAGCAAGTTCTACACGGTAGCGGTTTGTACATTCCTCACGTAAACTGTAAGTAAATATGTAAGTTATATGTTACAACACTGACTGCTGTGGCTGTTTAGCTGTGTAAATGCTTTGAATATCTTCACTTATAACACCGGTCTGACTCGCACAATAACGGAAGAGGTTGTTCAAAGCTAACTTTTAGCTAGCTGCCACCGACTTGTCCGACTTTTATTTTTTTACTGTGGTCATACAATGCTGACATATTTATTGTTTCCAAAACAACTCTTTAGAAAATCACCGGACTATCTAGCTTTGCCAGTAATGTTGTGTTAATGTTAACTAGACAGATAGTTGGATTTAATAGTGTGTACTTTTTGTACTTTTTAACTATTGCTAACTGCTTGGGTTTATCTATTAGTTATATTGAAATGCCATCATTAGTTAAATATATAAAACAAAAGAAAAACGTAGGTTACGGTTGGGATCGGACCGGTGACACCGGTGTTCGCCTGATCCCGACCAAATTTGTGATCGCAGAACGATCCCGACGTGCTGGAAACGTAGACAACATAATCTCACGAGACCTAACCGACCATTCACGGAAAGCTGCGCCTCAGATCCTGACGGACCTAACATTTCTGAGAAGTCTTGGGTTGCTTTCCCTCTAATTTCACGGCTTTAGGTAATAATGAGAAACGCTTAGCGTTTACCAAATATTATAGTTGGTTGGTTTATAAATGGGCTTAACTATTATTATTATTTTAAATTTTGTTTTATTTTATTTTTTATTTTAAACTTATTCTCCTGGTTGAAGATCATGTAGTTTCTTCCAAAGGCTACATTCATATTGCAGATATTACAGACAAGCATAATCCTTACAAGTTAAATCTCATTGTAAAGGTAACTAATTAGGCTTTCCAATAATGTATACAACACTAATTGGTCATTTTAAAGGGGAGAAGTAGTCAATTAAATGCAAATGTATTTACTTTTTGTGTTTAGTTATGGTCTCTTTGACTTATTAATGGCTTCAGTTTGCTTTTGTAGTTTGAGAGGGAGAGGTCAGGTCAGCTGATTTTCATAAGGCTTAACAAACTATGAAGTAGTCTAAGTAAACATTCTCTGACTTCTCTCCTCAGTTTTCCACTCATGGCCTCCTCTGCTCCGCACAACTTCTCTTGGGTGGAGCCAGGCAAACTGGCTGGACTGGCAATGCCCAAGATGACATGTGAATACCAATATCTGCTGGACAATGGTATCAAACACCTGGTTTGCCTGTGTGAGAGGAAGCCTCCTTACCACGATTCATGCCCAGACTTACAGCTTCATCACATTAAGATAGTAGACTTCACTCCTCCTTCACCAAGTCAGATCGATAGATTTCTCTCCATCGTGGAAGAAGCCAACTCAAAGGGGGAGGTATGGTTTTATATTCACAGACTTCAGTGGTTATGCTTATAAAATATTTTAAGAACTCCAGGACTAAATATCATTTCTATACTATTAATCTCATAGAAAAGCAGCAGGGAAAATTATTTCCTAGCCTTGCAGCTTTTCCAAAGTTCATAAATCAAGCTAAAAGGGGGAATACCTTAAAAAGTCTACTTGGCAACTTTTCTTGGATCTGACTTTTATTCAGCGTATTTTATAAGCTACTCTGATTCTCACATATACTGGTTATTTCAATTAACAGACTTATTGATGGTAATACAAGGTAAATACGCCTGTGTGCAAATACCTGTCTGACTACAAAGTAATGCAGGGTGTGTGCTGAGTTACAAACGACTGCAGCAAATAAACATTGTCTTGTTCATCGTCAGGGTGTGGCTGTCCACTGCATGCATGGGCATGGGAGAACAGGGACCATGCTGGCCTGCTACCTGGTGAAAACAAGGAAGATTTCAGGGATTGATGCGATCAACGAGATCCGCAGAATGCGGAGCGGTTCAATCGAAACGCAGGAACAAGAGAAGGCGGTGGTGCAGTTTTATCAGCGCATTAAGTAACTTTGAGTAAAGGAATGAAATTGCTTTTTGAAAGCAGGTGCAGTAAACATTTTTCTTTTTAAAAACAAAAGAAAAGGATAAAATTAAGTTATTTGGTTACTACTAAATTCTTTTATTATCTGGTAAATGGAAAATACAATAAAACATTCTCACATTGTAAAAAAAAAAAAAAAACTGGGGACCTGATATTGCTAAGACAAACACTTCTACAGCTACTTTTAATGCTACTGCCTGCACATTGTTGCATTTCTTTATTTAAACTTTCCTTTTCTTTCTTTTTCTGGGGTTTAACCTTCTTTTATGCACTGGATGCCAGGGAAAAGAGACGCTGACGCTCCCTGAATGTGAGCTTTTCAGGAGCTAACACACTCTTTCTCATTTTCTCCTGGTTTCTGCAAAATAAACACAAATAAGAGCAGAAACACTTGAATTTTTTTCATAAAGGTGACACAAACAGCCAACACTTTTAAAATGAAATTATGGAGTGTAATCTGCAGATTTATTTTACTCAGGGATATTCTTTCCAGCACTTTTCACGCGAAAGAATCAAATAGCTTTCTTATTGTGGACATTTCTGTCATTGTTCTTATAAAATCGAGTTGAACTCTATTGGAAATTTTTGTGTACCATTAACTGTACTCACGCTTCTGATGCTATATTGTGAACACCACTAGCTCTTTGATCTGAAAAAAATATGGAGATGATGTCATTACAATTAAAAATGAAATGTCAGATAAGCACACCTTGTTTTCTTTAATGTGTTTGTGAAGTATTACCTGTCTTTGCCTTGTCTTCCACATGGAAGAGATGATTCCCAGCCTGATTTTCCTCCTCTTTTAGTTCTCGGTTGTCATTCCCACCAGAACTTCTCTTATTCTAAACATAGACCAAAATAATCAGATGAAGAGCAACAGCTTTTAAATAATCAAATATATGTAACATTTTCCTCTTCAACCTCAGCACGAGGCGTTCTGTTCTCCAGCTGCTGCAGGGTCACCATCATGTCCAAATCCTCCTCCTCCTCCTCCCCCATCTGCTGCATCTCCTGCACCCTCTTCTGAAACTGCCACTCTAAATGAAGCCTCCGCAGTCTGTTGTTCTCCTCCTCTGTGCGCTTGGCTTTAGCCTGCAGCTTCTGCACCACCTCCTCCAGGTGCTCCACTGCTTGAAGCCCCCTTTGTTTCTCCAGCTTCTCCTGGGCCTCCCTCCTCCAGGGGTCACACAGCACTAGAGGGTCTCTTTGTTTCGCAGGGCCTTCACTCTTGTTCAGCCGAGGGACATCTTGGAAGGAAACGTGTTTTTTTGTTGGAGTGATGCTCACTTGGGGTTTTTCTGTTTTACCTCTCCATGTGGCTGATCTTTGCTGCTGAGGTTGAGGTAGCTTCTTAGCTGCAGGTACAGAACAGGCATAAACATGATCCATATGGCTTTGAGGACTCCGTGTGTGTCCACTGACTTTAGATGTTTGGCTCATCTTCACAGCTAACAAAGAGGAACTCTGCTGGAAGGTGGTAAGTGGAGGATTCGACTGTGTGTTTGCTGCTCTGGTTACAGGGATGTCAATGCGTATTGGCTGGATTGAAAGTGCAGGTGTGGACTGCTGGGAAAAAGGCATTCTCCAGACACCAGCTGCACTTGTACGGCTGCTTTGCTTTTGTTTGGTAGGAGAACTGTGATTGGAAAAGATGTCATTAGTAGAAAGACTTGAGCGAATTGGGAAGGAGTAGTGACTTTGAGTTTGCTTAGCACTCTGGTCCCTCTGTTGCCATGCATTTTGTCTTTTGTCCAGCAGGGGGCCTCCACTGTCCATGCACAGATTCTCCTGTGAGATGGCTTGACGCTTAAAGAAATAAAAAAGCTTTAAATATGATGTAATCAGTTGTTAATTCGCTATTTTTCCTTACTTGATGCTAAATCACCTAAACAAGTCATTATTTTTATGCCTGAGGCACATCATGACATACCATTAATGCTCTCTTATTGCTGCTCTGTTCTTCTAAAGCTATTGAAGACATTTTGAAGGTTTGATGAGGTATGTTTATCTTAGACAGGCTCTTGTCCTTGGACTTGGGGTTTGGAAGAGTCAAATATTCTCTGTGAAATGTCTAGATACAAAAAGAAAAGCAATGTTTAACACTTGATTCAACAGTCTGGTTTATGTTTATTTTACCAGATCCTGACAACATCTGACTAATTTTCAAGTCTATTTTTTTTAATGAATTTCCATGTAAATAGAATATTCTTTGTCCAAAACAGCTGAAGCTTATGAAATAAGAATAAGTATCTAATATATCTGTAAAAATCTCACATCAGTGCAAAGGCTGATGGTGGAAACCGAAGTGACGTTTCCTCTCACATCGGGGTCAGCGGGTTCCTCTCCATCTTCCAGGTGCAGGTCTATTAGAATAAGCAGACAATAACAGTATTAGAGCTTCTGACTCACCCTTGTTCATTAAATGTATTTTAAATTAAGGAACACACACGGTGCATGTGCCCAGGAGCAATTGCTGATCAAAATGGAAGTTCACTCACCGGTCATGTTGGGGTTGGAGCGGTAGAGCTGTCTGTTCCTCTGCATCATCTGGTCCTTTTTTTTGCTGCCTCCGTGGAGCCTCTCCGACGGGCCAAGATCCACGACACAATACTGCATGGACGTGTTTTCATGTGGCTGAGCACAATCTCCATTGGATTGTGAAACAACAGAAGGTTTTAATTAGGTACAAAAGGACAGAGAGGGGGAAAATAACAGATGTTTGACTGTATAATAGATTCCTACTTGTAGTTTTTTCTGCAGTTGCTTCACTCAGCAGGGCCCCAAGACCATGGTAGCTTGCACCAAACTTTGCAACCTGTAGGGTCACTACAGGGCCAGTTTGCATCATGATTGCTGCTGCCCTAAATAAATGTAAGATTAATAAGGTTTGGAAGGTTAGTTTTGGATTGAAGCAGGCCTTAGTGTTGCAGGAGTTTTTGATAAAAAGAACATGTTGCTATCAAGCAGCTAACGTTTGTTTTTAAATCAGTGTAAAACTGCCTAATTTTCAGGACAGCAACTATTGATAGTATCATATTAATGTTAGACCTACTGTATAGTTTGTAAATCTGCAAAAAGTCTTAAGAAACATTTTTCTTCTAAAATATACACACAGGAAAAATTAAGTAATTCTGAAAATACATTCTCAGCTAACATTTGTGATGTGGCTGCTTGTTTTAGCAGCTTATACAGAGCTAGCCACAATAATTGAAACCTTTACATTTCAGTTATGTATATCACAGTATCTCTAAATCCGTCTCTTTTAATAGTGGTGGTTTACCCACAAACTGCACTTCATTGTGTTAGCAGACAGCAGTCAGAGCACTCTCAGTTTTGGGAATTTCCTGAAGGCTTCTCAGAAGGGACCCATGAGAAGAGGGAATTTTACATAATCTTAAACAACTCAACACTCAAAAACATTGTAGCAGTTTGAGTGAAAGTTATTTTTTAAGGATTTTACACCATCGCATGGTGTTAAAAGATAATGGAATTCTAGATCTGTCCTGTACCAATTTTCCAGCCGCAGCTCAAATTCCAGTAAACCAAACTGTCCGACTAATCTCGTGTCCGAACTCATGATGTAAAACTCAACTTTAACAGATTTTTTTATGGCCCAGCTGTGAGTGACTTTCAGTTTGGCTCAGCTACCGGGATTTGTTTCCTGAAAGTGCTCTGATTGACATCTGTATGTAACATATCTCAGTGATTGATGATTAGACATCATGCTGGCAAAATTTGCCAAAGTCTTAAAAATTTCTCTCCACAAATTATCGTTTTTAAAATTTTTCATAGCATTGTAATGAGTACTTGTTGAGACTTGCCAGCCCTACTTCAGTCTCTGAAAACACCCTAAAAGAAAAAAATATTTTCCAACTGTACATCGTGCTGTGGTGTAGCTACCTTTCTTGGCTGAGTCCAACCAGATTGTGACCATCCACACTGAGCAGCTGATCTCCAGCTGCCAACCTCCCATTCTGTACAAGCAGAGATGAACATTTAATGCCATCCTTCTTCAAGTAATATCATAAAAATACGTTTTCTGTGTCAGCACTGAAGTTCAGCTGGACCAAACATGTTTTGCTCTCACCATTTCAGCTGGTCCTCCCTTGACTATAGATTTAATATAGATTCCAAGGTTACCCTGGCCTGCTCCCTGTTGGGGGGGGGGGGAAGGATGCTGTTCATTCACTGAACTTTTGTGAAGTTAGTTTCCATGATTACATTTTACAACATTCTGGCTAAATTTACTGAGTCACCTTGGCAGCTACAATGCTGACTCCCATCCCACTGTTCAAAGGCTTGTGTAAAGTTATGGTCTCAACCTCTGGCTGCCTGTTCACTGCCTGTTAAGAAAATTAGACAAAAATGCTGAACTTTATCTCATTGTTATATAAGTTTTCAGTATATCTTGGACCACTGAACACATTCTGTTTTTCTTCACCAAATGTGCTCCACCCTCAGAGGGAACAGAGTTATTGAAGTACACAGTCCAGTCGCCTTTGGAGTTTGGCTGAGACGTCAAAGAGCAAAAACCTGCCAAAGGTGTAATAAAATACAGATTCTGAGAAACCATTTCAGACTCAAATACAGTTCATCCCCGGCTTTTAATTTCAGAATCTCATACCTTTCTGGCAAATTGGCTCCAAAAACTCTCTAAACCCCTGAGGAATTCCTCTTACAGTGTCACAGGAGTATCCTCCCTCCGGAAGCAGGAAAGGCAAGTGCAGATCGAGGCTCTCCTCCAGGAGGATGTCGCGTCCTTCACTCCGAATCAGGTTATCCGCTGAGGCCTCGGCAGCCCTCACTACAGCATCGATCAAATCCTGCAGCGAGGATGACAGACACTGAGGTGGCGGAAATATTTCAGGAAAAGGCCAAGTGGGTGTACATGCAGTCGATTGACATTTGTCATCGTGTGACAAGGATCCAGCAAGGGGTCATTCAATCTGCCTGCTGTGATTCTGAGCAGAATGCTAAAGATAACCCTGGCCTTTGACTTCCCTGCAGAGGTAGACAAGTGTAACATCAGATCTATGTTGTCATAAGAGCAAGATAATAATGAAACTGACTGGTAGTGGTGTGAGAGCTGAAGGCTGTAAAAGCATTTCTGAGTGGAGTTGTTTTTAGGGAGGAAAATTTAGTTAAATACTCATATTTAATTCATAATTATGTACAATTTACACAAAAAATTTTCCATTAAAAGAATTATTGAACCATTTTCTTAAATTAATCCATTGTGCAATTTATCTTATAATGCAAAAATTTATAATTACATGGGCCCATCATACATTTTACACAGTAATCTCATATTGATATGCAGTATTTTGATAAAGAAATGTTCCAAACATGTATTAACATACATCTACAAGTTTAATTACCGGAAAAAACAAACAACTTTATTACTGATGTGACTGATAATGATCGGAAAGTTAGATTCCTGAAACTATTATTGAAAAAAAATAATTGTGACAGTTTGTAACATGAAATTATGTTTTTTCCAGATTGTAATAAGAAAAAATAATAATAATTCGAGTCAAGATTTTAAGATGCCATTTTAGATAATGACCTAATTTTTATGTAATTCTATGATTATACAATAGGTCTAAATAAATTTTACAATACCAAGTCAGAATTTTTCCTATCCCTCTAAGAATAATGAGAAAATAAATAAACTGAAATATCATGATATTAATAGTAATTACTAGTTTTAAAGGTTTTAATAACATAGATAAATTACCTAATTACATTAAATAATATTATTATTAAAAATATATGTATATTATTTAATTGTAAACCAAATAAATAATAATCATCATAATTATTTTTACACATTCATTCATTCATTAAGTCGTTTATTTTTCAATATTATAAGCAAATGTGTGGGGAGTTCATGCCAGATTGTCAGCAAGGCTGTTTCAGCCATTCACAAAAAATCATTGTCTCTTTCAGGTTTGTATAGCCTTTGACAACCTGAGTCACAAATAATTCATAGATATGGGTAAAACTGGCAGAACCTTCCCGAAAACAGTCCTAGGTGGAAAACATTTACCGGAAGCAGCCGTATTTCATCTTAACAAAATCTCTGACAGACTAACAGAAATTTTAAAAAAATTAACTAATTGTCCTGCCAAAAACCACTTCCACATCCTACTTCTAGCTCTTCTCATATTATGCCCACTACAGGCCTCCGGGCATTTTAGGGCTCATAATGATACTTTGACTGATTGCCAGCAATGGGACCAAGGATTTATAGTCCCAGTAAAATTTCCTCTCACACCTCATGTTCAAGAAATTATTAAAGAAATACTTCACCAAAAAGCAGTGGGGTAATGTGTCAACTCACTTCACTATCCTCATGTATTATTCATGATCATATTCATTAGTGTAAATTATTCATGCTATTGTAAATCGATGTTGCTGAGTTCATGTTCTGTGGCTGAAGCTTCTACTACATACAAAAAGCTAAAGCGTATGTACGTCTGTGCCAGATGCTCTTAAAATACTCCAAAAATCACCACTGCTTGATTAGTGCTGGTACTTTGATTATTACATGCAACTTTTTTGATATTATAATACTAAAAATCTCTTGCATGGCTTTGGTGGAAGTGAAAGTACTCACAGGAGGGATGTGAGGCTCATTGGTTGCACAGAGGTAGCCAGACAGCAACATCCGCAGCTGCAGTGAGTTCAACTTGAAACAGGTACTCTGAATGTCCTTGGCATCCTGCATTGAGTACTTATTCATGGTCAGGAGTGTGGTTGCCTAGAAACAGCCAGCACTATTTTAGCATCTTGCTCTTAAAGAGACATATTCTTTCACACTGTAAAGGAAAGCTGAGTTCACAATGGAGCTCTGGATAATAGAACAGAGAAACACTTGATCCAGGTTTTGCTTGTTAGAGGAATAATCAAAAGATCTTTTTGTTTAGTTTTTTTTAATAACAAGAACAAAACCTCAGTTCAAGCCTGGTATTTACAAGAGTTGAGACATGCAGTGCAGGGAGTTTAAACACCTGTATGATGTGTCCCAGGTGGCAGTCGGCAGCCAGCTCCAGGCCCTGCCTCTCTGCCCAGGCTTCGATGGCTGTGAGCCTCTGTCGAAGTGAAGATCCCCAGTAGTGAGAGCGCAGACCTGGAGTGCTGGCTTCTTGGCTCATGAGCCGGTTAAAGAGCCAAATGCTGATGAAATGGAAAAGCTGGGAAAAGAGCTGAATGGTGAGGGCGGGGTTGACCCGACAGCGGCGTAATAGAGACATGGCATTCATCAAGGTGTTCAGCACCATCTCTGTAACAGTGAGACAAAGTAAAACGTTCACAGCTCCTTCAAGAGTGGTGCTTAGATTACAGTATTTTTATCTGTGGTATTACTCTCTGTAAAATGATCAGACATACCTATTCCAGGCGGTAGTGCACCGTGTTGATCAGGATCAATCAGAAAAGTAGGTAAATGTTTTCTTAACTCATTCTGTAGACACTGTAGCAGGAAACTTTAGGGAATAAAAAAAGATAAAGAAAGCATGAAGCATCAAAGGCAACAGAGCTAAGCTAAGTTATATCTCTATACAACCCCATTTTATATCTTAAAATCTAGGATTAGGAAAAATGTAGAGGTGCATTAGTGGGTGTAACATAGAGAACATGCACGTCTTTAGAGCGACATCTGCTAACATTATCAGTAGAGGTCTTGGTTACTGCAGCAAGATAATACCAAACCAAACTCATACAACAACATGGTTCAGTTGTAAAAGACTCCAGGTGCTAAAATGACCTGTATTTAATCTGTTTTAAATAAAAACATCTTAAGATGGAATCCTGTATCAGCTGTAAATGGAAAAACATTAAATCATCAAACACAGTAATTAGTCTCCATAGATGCCAAACAAATACTATATACTATGTACACACACTCACCAGCCACTTTGTTAGGTTCACATTGGTTGTAATGGATTAATACACATTTTGCCTTCATACCTGCCTTAATTATTGGTGTCATAGATTTAACTAATTGTTGGAAACATTCAGAGATTTTGCTCCATATTGACATGACAGCATCACACAGTTGCTGCAGATTTATTGGCTGCATATCCATGATGAGAATCTCCTGTTCCATCACATCCCTAAGCTACTCTTTTGGATTGAGATCTGGTGACTGTGGAAGCCATTGGAGTGCAGTGAACTCCGTGTCACGTTCAAGAAAGCAGTCAAGTAAAACAATAGTCAGGCAGGCTGTGGTGTTTAAACCATGATATGTTGGTACTAGGGGTCCAAAAAATATCACCACCAGCACCCTGAACCATTGATACAAGGTAGTGTGGATCCACACTTTCATGTTGTTTCCACCAAATTATGAACCTACCATCTGAAGGGTTGCGACTAAAATGGAGACTCATCAGACCTTCCATTGTCCATATTTACACGATTAAATGCAGTGAGTTGCTGCCATGTGGTTGGCTAATTACTTATTTGTGTTAACAAGCAAGTGTGCACATGGACTTATGGATGTGCAGTAAAATAATTTTTGGTCCATATAAAAATATTCTTTAGACAATTTATACAACGCAAACTGGATGAAAAGTCTTGCAGCATTGTGATTGTTGTGTTAACTGTGTGGGAGGATATGGTGACGAGTTTATCTCTGTGCTGGTCTGTACCTGTAAGCTCTGTGCACCTGGTGGGACAGATTTAGCTGACTCTTCTGTGTAAGCAGGCTGAGGTCTTTGTCATGTTTGAGGAAGTTCAGCAGCTCAGTGGAATTGGCCATCCAGAAGGCGAGGGACCCGGCCATGGCTTTCTGTCTCTGGCGATGCAGACACAGCTCACATTGCAGCATCACATAAACTTAAGGAACACACGCAGATCTGACTTTGAGGTGCCGGCATTTAAAAAATCCATATTGAGAGCTAAAAAAAGAATAATCCTGAACAAACTGATGCTTGTAAATAAACACAAATGTGAGGAAAGTTTTCATAAACTTGCCTGGATGACCTTCTCTGTCATGGCCACCATTGTGTTTGTGATTAATGTTGCACGATGTGTGTGTTCAGAAGATGGAGAGCCTTGAGTGTAATGGTGTCGCAGAACAAACCGGCTCGCAGCATAGAGGATGTAAGCAGGTGAGAGCTTGAAATGAACTGTGGAGCTGTTGGTGTAATTAATGACTGCAGACAGGAAGAGCTCCTCGGCTGCAATGTAAAAAACACCAGCAGGGGGCAGGATGACATTATGAGACAGGAAGGCAATGTGCTTATAACTGGGAATATGAAACTAAAAATATATTTAAAAAAAAAACGAATGAAAGAAATCACACCAAGAAGATAAGGTGTGGTTTTGTTTCACACTCACCGTTATCACAGAAGTGAATCTCTATGGGTAATTTTGGCTGAGCTGAAACAACATAAGTGTGAGAAATTTTGCTTCTTGATAGTATAAAATGATTGTGCTGTTCATTATTATTTACCCTCAGGAGCCTGCATGTGCTTCTGTTTCTTCTGCTTGCAGTGTTTTGAGGTCTCCGTGTTATTGTTCAATAGGTCCTCTGTTGATCTGGATTTTAATTGTAAAGAAGAGGATATCATTCTTCAGCACAGCAGGCCTGTGATCAGCAGTCTGGAAATAGGTGAACATTTTACCCGCTCTCATCTTCTGATAACTTGTCCACTGCATTGGTTTTGCTCTTCTCCTTAGTCTTTCCTTTTCGTGACAGCGTCCTCTTAAAGGTTTGGATAATACTTCCTTTTTCCTTCTCGAGACAGCTCACCTTCATTGTTCCAACAGAGTAGATTCATAGCGTATGCAAGTCAGAGTTACAATTCAAAGTCTTGTTATTTTTTAGTATTTTAGGTTTACCTCCAAACTGTTCCTGTCTTTCTTTAACACAAAACGTCCTTCTCTATTTTCTGATTTCCAGCTCAGTTGTACAACCAAAGGTCTCTCATCCAGGTCCAACTTGCGTTCTTTTGCAACATGAAAAAATGGAAAAAAAAATTCTGATTATATTCTTAAAGCAATTAAGCAAACAAAATTCTTTTTTTCATCAAGATTAAAATTTTGATTTAATTTCATAAATCTGCATAGTACAGGTTCAACATCCACCTACGTTATTACTTCATGATGACATCATTCACCAGCTGTGTCTTGATAACATCTACACATTGCATTTAGCTGATTTAGTTGTTTATACGGAGGACAGCATCAGCCAGCTGGCTGAATTAGCAGTCGCAGGATCAAGACTTATCATGAGTTTTCTACTTGGCTCTCATTCATGAATGATTCGGAGAAGTTACAAAGCAATAAGCTGAAATTCATCATTTTTAGGAATTAAAAAATGGCTATGTGAGGAACTAGAGGTGTAATTTCATCAGGAGTATAGTATGATGTCACACACTCTGTGTCTCTCCAGCTTCGTGTTTACCAGCCGGTCCGGCCACACGTTAACCTACATTCATGTGAATCGTCGCCTCCCTCGGCCTTCCCTCCTTATTATAGGTTGGAACAAGCAAGCAATGGTAGCTTTTTTTTTCTAAGCAGAATTGCTGAGAGTGGAAGGAAACGTTCAGCTGCAGACAACCAGGATCAAACATTACCTAAAAAAAAACCTACAGTCATTGGTGAAGAAGTTAACGGATAAAGAAAGGGACATAATTCAGATTAACATTGGCCTTGTCTTTCCAAAGTGAAGAGCATTGCGAGAGCTAAAGAAGCTACAGTTTGACTCAGAGCTAGCTCTTCTCCTGGACAGTAAGCAACAACATCAACGCTAGGCTAGGGTTAGACGCTAACCATAAGATGCAGTATCTAACCATTAGATGGTGTCGTTGATCCCAGACTCAAAATTTGTTAGGCGTTCCCACACATGAAAGTGACATCAAAGATGTGGAACAGTCTATTATTACAATTTCATTTAGTTTTTTAAAAGCAAGGTGCAAGTGAATGCAGCATGCAATGTACTACTAAATGTTGCTCACATCAAAACTACAATGTTCTAGACCAGGAGTCTGCAACCTTTACGATCTAAAGAGCCATTTTTCGCTCAGCCCAGCTAAATAAAACTTCAAATGTTACGAGACTTTTTATAAATTACAACTTATATTTATACTTGTCATTTTTGAAGAAACACATTTCTATTTTTAGGTTTTAAAATAAAGAAAAAAATGTTTGCAAAAAGAGGATAGACAAACTTTCTTCTATGGGATGCAGGTATTTGAGGAAAATGATGTAAACAAACAAATAAACAAGCAAACAAAAAAAGCCCATAGTTTTCAACCTAATGACAAGAAAAAAGACTAAAAAAAACCTTACTGGTACTTCTAGTGTCATTATGTTGTGGAAATTCAGTGCAATTATCCCAATAAAAAGTGTAAAAAAAAATTTAAAACCTGCATTTGTTAATATATCTCTAAAAATCACCTTAGAGCATAACATTTTCTTATATATTTGAGAGGTTTTTTTTTATTTAGGTATTTATATTACCAGCAATATTTAGGTTTTGTGCAAATCTTATGGTAATGGAAACACAGCTAGGCTGTTTTTTTTAAAGCCACCTGATTCCACAGGAGCTAATGGTGTGTCACTGCCTCGATTGGTTGATTTTTTTGTACTACTGTGTGACTGAGGAAAAAAATAATACATTGGATTTGGGATTAAAGCTTTTCTTGTAAGTCAGGATGGTGAATGTAGACTATTTTATTGTTAGAAACTGTTCAGTTCTGACTTCTAAAAATCCGCAATGTGACCAGTAGATGTTACTAGCTGTAGCTAGTAGCTACCTAAGTTAATGTTACATTCAGTCCAAACATTTTCACTGTTTTAGCTGATATATTTTAGTAATAATTAAAAAGAATATACAAAACTGATTTTATAGCATGTTACTAAGCCAGAGAAGACTAAGGTTAAAGCTAAGATTTCTACAAAACACAAAAAACAGAGTGGTAGTTAACAATAAATCAGCAAGAAAGTGAGTGAGTATTAAGGTGTTTTACTACTCAGTTTTCACCTTTTCTCGAAAGAAAAAGGTTTTCAGGGTAAGGACCACTGTGAAAGGTCCAAAGAACCACTCTGGGAGACCCCTGTTGTAGATCATAATGCAGCATTCACACAGCATCGTCTTACCAACTCCCTGTGTGAGAGATATCCGTTTGTCCCAATTTTTTATATTTTATTAAAATATTATTTATATTTTAATAAAATAATATTATTAAAATATTTTAATATTTTATTAAAATGATGTTAAGGTCATAAAAACCTCCAGATGTTACAACTGTGTAAAATTAAATGGCCAATAACTGTGAATAAATACTAAAAAAAAACAAAAAAAAACGCTTGATACGACATAAAGCAAGTTTTTCTCATTATCAAGTAAACGAATGTTGGGAAAAAACCATCATTGGCTGTTTTCTTTTACCAGTTTTATTTTACTTTTTACATAATCAATTAGTCAATAAAGCATTATTCATGAGGGGTCCGACGGAACAACAAAAAGACCCTGCCTCGGAGCAGGAACTAAAATGGTTATAGGAACGGAGGGTCTTTAGCCCTAGTTCCTATATGTCGGAATGCGCGAAAAAAACGGCCTGGTTCCTGAAAAGGTTATAGGAACTGCAAAAGGTTCCTAAAGTCGGAAAGGGGATGGTGTTGTTAATCAGAATCTAAGTCCAGCTTTTTTTTACCAGAATAAAAAGTGCTTACCTTTATTAGTGTGGATCTCATATAGGGAATAACTAGTAGACAGCATTTTCATGTCGGGCCTGAATTTCTCTGAAAGAGTTTCAATGAGCTCCTGAGTCTGAGAGCTGCTGCAAACATGCAGGCACTTTGTGGCCACGTTGCCTTCTATATGATCCTCAAAGTAGAAGCGGATCACACCGTGAAACTTCAGGTTCTGTGGAAAAAACAGGAGACAGTCATTAATGTGTCCTGAACACCAGAAAATCTGGTTCACGGGTGCTTCAGACGTTGGTTTAAATAAATGTCAAGTTCACAAACACAACCTTCACTACTATTTAGACTCAGAATATACTTTAATTGATTTAATTTTAAAAATAACAATTTAATTGAAAAACTTTTAATTACACGTATGTGCATTTATCATGGCCGCCTTGCATATGTTGCATTTGCAAGTGTTTCTGTAGAAATTAAAGCTACATGTTTGCAAGCTGCCGTATGACAGTAACCAGTAGGGGGGACCAATTTCACGGGATGTACAATGTAAGTGGAGATAAAAATGGTAAAAAGTTTAAAGGGTTGGTTTGCTGATAGAATATATAAGTGCTGCTGTACAGTGACAAATATACTTGCCCCACTAGCTGGTGAGAGATCACAACTATTTTTGAAGTTGACATGTTCGCCATGTTGTGCTTGGTTTACGGGTCGTTTATACCATCTATGTTACAGCTGCTGTGGTTTTTTGCCATGATCTCAAAATAAACTAACTACTAACCTTGCCTATTGTCACCACGTTTAGCATTTTGTTTACACTCATGAAATTCTGTCACTATCTAACAACTAGCAATTGTTGTTTTTTTGTTTTGTTTTTGTCAATGTGCCCCCTAGTGGAATTCTCTGGCTACAAGCCTTGTGTTCAAGCAAGTATGTGAATAAATACGCTTATAACAGAGCTGTGTCTTCAACATGTTAATTGTATTGACCACAATGATCAAAGTAGTTTACTATAATTTAATTACTAATTAAGGATTAGTCGCTACAGATTTATGCATATAAATATTTTGAAAGTGTAATTATTAAACTTTTCCAGATAGCAGACATGTTTGGGCCTAATCTGGACTAGGTTTGGAACTTGTGGTGGTCATGCGGTGGAGTTTTGACAGCCGCCCTCATATATAGTCAACACAGTAAAACAAGACCAAATGTGGGCCAAACAAAACTGCAAATGTGGGCCACAATTGGGCCAAACACTTTTAGCTATCTAGGTTGTTACAGACACTTTATGTGTGTGTGTGTGTGTGTGTTGCCAAATTTATGATCGAAATACATACATACATAGATACAGTCTGTTTCAAACATTGTCATATGTCACTGCCCTCATTCTACCATGTGTTCTTTTCATTGACATGGTTGTTAGAGGACAGCATAGAGTTCAAAGTTCACTTCAAAGTCAACATCAGTTTCAGACAATAACATGCATGGTGAAAGTGGACATGATGATATATATTATCAGACAGAGACATAAAAAGAGGCAGTGCAGTAATAGGAGGGTGTCTGTGCAGTCATTAATATCATTGTGGATTTTTTTTCTTGTACCTTTAGCAGGTTGCATGTAGGCTGTACTGTACAACACCATCCCTGTGGTTTCCAGGGTTACTGCTCTACTTGCCAAGTCTGGGCGTGCATTAGTAAGCTCTCTAAAAGATGGACTGAAATATATGTCCTTAAACATATGTAATGCTGAGGATTAATGAGCCCTTACTGCGACCAAATTAACCAACTTTTACTGTAAATTTGTTTCTCATTATATGTTAATCCCTACAAATAGCCGACTGAAAATATTTTACATTTGTTTTAGAAACAAAAAATCACAATATTTTCTGCTTAAAAGTCTACCTATATATAACATATACATTATTTTTATCTAACAAACCCATCCATCCATCCATTTTCTGCCACTTATCTGGAGTCGGGTCATGGGGGCAGCTGCCTAAGCAGGGACACGGAGACTTCCCTCTCCTCGGCCACATTCACCACAATTCCCGAGGTGTTCCCAGGCCAGCCGAGAGATGTAGTCCATCCAGAGTGTCCTGGGTCTTCCCCGGGGCCTCTTTCCAGTGGGACGTGCTTGGAACACCTCACCAGGGAGGCGTCCAGGAGGGATCCTGACAAGATACCCAAGCCACCTCATCTGGCTCCTGTCGAAGCGGAGGAGCAGTGACTCTACTCTGAGCCCCTCCCGGATCACCGAGCTTCTCACCCTATTTCTAAGGGAAAGCCCGGCCACAATGCGAAGAAAACTCATTTCGGCTGCTTGTACTCGCGATCTTGTTCTTTCGGTCACTACCCATAGCTCATGACCATAGGTAAGGGTAGGAACGTAGATCGACCGGTAAATAGAGAGCTTTTGCCTTTTGGCTCAGCTCCTTCTTCACCACGACAGAACGATGCAGCGTCCGCATTACTGCAGACGC
>JBAMHW010000022.1:19963308-19984646 GCA_037177495.1 Rhadinocentrus ornatus | reverse complement strand
TTTGAGGGTCAGAATTCTAGCTGATAGACAGGTGTTCAAATACTTATTTGCAGCTGTATCATACAAATAAATTGTTTTAAAAAAATCGTACATTGTAATTTCAGGAATTAAAAAATTTTCTTTTTTTGATTATGTCTCTCACAGTGGACATGCCCCTACAATGAAAATTTCAGACCCCTCGAAGATTTCTAAGTGGGAGAACTTGCAAAATAGCAGGGTTTTCAAATACTTACTTTCCTCACTGTATATACTCCTTGGTTTCCTTTTCATTTTGCCACTTCATTCTTTTTTCTTCAGTTTAGTTCCTTGTAAGACTTTTGGCTCTGTTTTCAGTAAACTTTGTTCCTGCATTACGCCTGCATCGTCCTAACAGTCATGCACCATGACCCTTTGCTGCTCTCCGTGATTTAGAAGCTTAAATGTGCTTCTAAATCTGAATGTGCTGTAGCCTACATCTGGTACTACCCAACAATCAGAAGGTAAATTATTAATTTATTTCTAGTCTTAAACTGTTTCATCAGTTCATGTCATTTTTACAGCTTCATAATTCAAAGTATAATACATGCTGCGGTTTTTGTATATCTTTAAAGGATTTCTTATTTGAATGTTTTATAGCTTGTAAAAGTTCAAATTAAAACATTTATGAGTAGAGCTTTTTAATGGATATTAATAAAAAACAGTTTGCTGAAAATGTTTTGTTTTTTTTAGTTTGTGTGCACTGGGAATTTGGGAGAATGCCATGGAGTTTTAGAACAGATTTCACTTGACTTGAAGTCAGATACTACTAAAAACCGTAGACTTAATGGATACGGCGTTACCTCTATTTCTGCTCAGTACCACAAAGCATTTTTTAACCAGGAGGAAATGCTTAAATCATGTCTGTTGATCAATTTGCTGTGGCTGTGTTATTTAATTACAGTACAGTGCCTGCAAGTATTGTTTTTTCAGATTGAAAATGCTTTAAAATTGTCGATGTTGTGAACAAAGCAAAGATTCATTGACATTAACAGTTGTGTAAAAACTGTTCCATGTTTTCTGTGCATTAAATGGGTTTTTAAAATAATTATTTGATGCTTCAATCTACATTGCAGTCTGAGAGTTGTAGTCGTAGTGTTTCGGTAACGAGTGTGTGATTTTTCTGTACTCATTTGATGCTCCCCACATTATATTTAGATCAGGAATTTCTAACAATATTAATGTTGTGTTTTGATGATTATATGAGTTTCGTGCATCTAGGTTCTGCAATATATTGTCCTGTATGCAAACATTAAAAAAATTTTATGTAGGGAAAAGGACCTATGGTCACGAGCTGTGGGTAGTGACCGAAAGAACAAGATTGCGAATACAAGAGGCCAAAATGAGTTTTCTCCGCAGGGTGGCCGGGCTCTCCCTTCAAAATAGGATAAGGAGCTCTGTGATCTGGGAGGGGCTCAGAATAGAGTCGCTGCTTAGTTTGAGGATGAGACACTGAACACAAAGAGAGCATTTTTCTTTTTATTTCTATGAATCTCTTGTGTATCAGGTTTCTTGTGACAGTGGTTTCAGGATTAATCAACTGACTCCATCTCCAGATCTCTCTGTTCTTGATACCCATCTTCGTGGACTTCCTGGTGTTGTTCGCTCTCCTCTGTGTGGTTCTCCTCTTGCCCCTGGATGCCCTCAGAGAGTCCATGTGATTGGCAGGTGCTTGTTTCTGTAGATACAGCATGAGAGATTGTGAAAGACCCAGCAACTTCCTTCAGAAGTGCCTGCTCAGCCTTCAGCTTGGCCAGTTTCTCAATCAGTGGGGTCATGGGTGTCGCTGTTCCTGCAGAAGCAGGGGGTGCAGAGTTTAGGACTGGGTGGTCCTCTTTGGGGTTTTTTAGGTCCTCCTGCACCTCGGTGTCTTCCTTCTGTGTTGGCTCAGCAGGGTTTATGTCTGATTGTGCTTTTTGCACTTTCTCATATAGATTCTTCCTTTCCTCTTGCAAAGCCCTGCAGAGACTCTCAAGCTTCTGGTTCTTGATGGTGAGAAGCTCAAACTCTTTTTCCTTGATGGCTGTCTATAAATGATAACTCATATCAGTTGCCGTTGTTTCTGTTAAACACATTCTGCCTGGGGGAATTGGATTTTTTGAAATAATGAAATGCTTGAGTGAAAAAATGTTTCTTACATCTGCCACCATGTCAATGAGGCTCTTGTTGCAGCCATCAAAACGAGTTTTCCATGACTGGCACTCTTTCTCCAGCTTCTTCATTTTCTTTGCCATCTAAAAAAGTAAAGATCATGTTGCACTGCACACAATCTACAAAATACCGTACCTGTCAAGTTGTTGTTTTTTTTGTGAATATCCCATGGGACTCTTATCTTTATTTTTGCAGATAATCTAAATCTTCCAACAAATATAATGAAGCAGACTGCAAATATTCTGTTAAATTGTTCCTACTTTGTCCATGTCCTGTTTGAAGCTGCTGTAGACGCTGTTACTCTTTGACACCGTTCCCTGGAATTCATCAAACTTCTTGGAGTACATGTCAAGCTGAGGAGAAGTAATGGCAAAACTTTATACATCTAAACAAAGGCAGAAAAGCAAGCCAGCGTTGCCCATGACGTGTTACTCTACCTGGCCTTTCGTTTCGATTTCTTGCTCCTTCATAACCTTCAGGTGAAGTTTATACTCTGCCGCCTGCTTTAGCAGCTGTGAGACATTGAAATGTTCTGTGAAATTGACTAGTAGGAGATTATAATTGCAAATATGTCACTATAATGCTTGTAGTGCTCAACAAATCAGATGCACAAAGCATACGTGCTCTTTTTCCAGCTTGTGCTTCTCCTCAGCCTCCTTTAGGATCATGTTTGCCTGAGTGAGTTTGGTTTCCAGCAGCTTCTCCTTCAGATCTCTGTGCTTGAAGACCTTTTCCAGGTTCTGCAAGACATTTGGGTGAATTTATGAGTCATTTTCTCACAAAGAGGTGTTTCATTTCTCGCTCATGGGGTTTTGGCTGTACTGTGTCTAGTAGATGCAAGACCAGAGTGAAATTTGCAAATAATTCACAGGCACAGATTTGTGTGGGTTTACATAATCACAGTACATCCAATGAACTCTACTCCCACTAATGCAGAGTGAGAGTAAATTGACCTTCCTATGCTTTGCTGTGACTGCTGTCTGTCTGGTCTGCAGCTTGTCTGCTCAGTGTTTGTTAGGCTCCATACCGCCTCTCGCTGGTCGTACTGTGAAATGAGTCCCTTCAGTTTTTCGGCTAGAGCGCTGTTCTCCTGACACAGCTTGGTGTTGCGACTGCTGTGTTCCTCTATTTGGGACTGAATCTCACTGAGAGTCCCCTGGAAATGGGTGGTGATCTCTTTCCTTTTGAGGTCATCCTCCCTGCACCTCTGCAGCGTCTCCTCCTGCAATTCAAGAATGCCTTTTAGTGCTCAATACACCAATTCCCAGCTTTGACTGTCCTGTTGAGATGCACATATGGTGACACCACCTGCCAGTTCCGCTCAAATGACTGTTAAAAGCACTTTTTAAACCTCTGATTTGACACCAGGCTGGTTTAGTTCATCTAAAAAAATCTGTCATTAAGTAAAATCATAACTGAATTACCTTTAAAGTCTTGTTGTGTCTCTGAAGCTCTCTGCACAGCCCCTCCAGTTTACTGCGAGCCAGCACAGCCCGGCTGTGTTCGCTCTGAAGCTGGTCCTTCTCCTTCATCACTTGGAGTAACTTCTTCTGCAGAACTTTCATCTGTTTCTGATCGCTGCGATGCTCTTCCAGCTGCAGAAACAAACACATTTTACCATTGCACCACTCATAAGATTTTATTCTCATTCATTTCTTTGCATTTAGGCATCCACTCACGAGCTCAGCATGCTTCTTGATGATGGCCTCCAGTTTCTGTTCTGGAGTGTCGAGTTTGTTCAGACTTTGCATCAGCAACATGGCTTCCTTCCCTAAAGAGCCATAGAGAATTTCAAATTGATTATCACCTGTCAGTGGCAACCCTGTAGTAGATTTTTAACACACTGATATTCCCCCTGGAAACAGTCATCTGGGATTACAAGAACATTGTGAAAAATCACCTGACACAACTATAAAATGCATATGGAAATACTATTTTACCTGATGGATGCACACGCATTACAGCTCTGCTTACACACCTATCAGGTTCAGTACAACCTGGACTTCTCCTGACTGAGCTGTATCAAACCTACTTCAGCCAAATCAATTAAACACTTTTCAATTAAAAAAAGAAAAAAAGGACCTAGATTTTTGAGCATCTTCTTCTCCAGTTTCTGGTCCTTGCGGGCATCTGGCTCTTTGGCGGCTGTGACCTCTTCTATGTCCTCTGGCTCAGCTGGAATCTGGGCTGCCTGGTAGGTGCTAATGATGTCCTCCAGCTGTTGGCCTAAGTCCTCTGTCAGGTCAATGTGCCGGTCCTCGGACGGCGACGCCTCAGGACCAATTGGGGCAGGGCTGCTCTCCTGACAGGTCTCCATTATTCTAAGATGGTAGGAAATGGAAAACAGCTGGCTCAAGGCAGCCCAAGAATAAATATTCACTTCTTATTATCTGACATACTTCCATCTCAGACACGTTGACTTATCACAGGAAGCCAGGAACAAAATCTCTTGGTTTTTCTGCTGCTGTGATTTTCTTACTGGACTCAAAATGTCGAATAAACTGTTTGAGCTAATGTATCAGCTAATGCAGATTGGCTCTCTGCAGATGGACATGTCATTGTGTTAAATGACTGCAAGAGACTGGAGAAATGTCAGAAGTCTGACGTAATTAAGTAGCAGCATCACTTTTACTGACAGCAATAGCAATTTCAAGTTTCTACTACAAAGCATCCCACTTGGTTTGTACTTTTTGAGAGACTATAGGTGTTTATAGTATATTATTTCATGTCTTATCTTCACATCAGGCTTTAAATCCTGCAAAAGCCTAGATACAAGGAGATTAATTGTATAACTAACAGCATATCCAAACAACAAAAGCTATTTGTGCATTGGTCCATAAAGTGATGAACAAATGGGAAAAACCTGCTTGTAATTTTGGCTCTAACAGTAATCTGTAAGTAAACCTCTTCTTATTCACAGTAAACATTTCGTAAAACTAAAGATAACTAACCTGAAGTTTCTTTATTTAAAAAACCTGCACCAACACTGAGCTGGTGCAACCATTGCAGCTTTGAGAGAAGCACTTTTAACCCATTTCCAGATAGTTGGAATATGAAGTATCAAAGCAAAACATGAAATGGTCACTAAATCTTAAACTGAATGACTGATGTCCAGAAGTTGAACTTTACCAGTATGATCTCACTACCAGACATGAACACTCCTCGCTTGTAAAATAGTTACAGATTGACTGCTGCATCACAAAGAAACTGAATCTACATCTGAGATGGCATCAGGCTGCATTAGTGCTACGATATAGATAACACACATAAGTGTTATCATATGTGGAGCAATATATTTTGCCTACTAGATTACAACATTGCTTATTTTTTTATACTATTAATCTCAAGCAACAGCTCTTTGTATATACCCATTAGTAAGGGGACTAGGATGGGTAAATGCTAGGAGCAGTGGGCTGCCAGATTCCAGCACCCAGGGAGCAGTTGGGGGGGTTGAGGGTCTTGCTCAGAGGCCTAGAGGGATTTACCTCACCTGCCAGCCCAGGGACTTGAACCCAGGTTCTCCAGACCCAAGCCTACCTCTGTGATCACTAGGCTACCACTCAAAACAAGACATGGCCAAATATAACAGCTCGGCTCTGTGGTTAAAGAGTCTGGGTGTCGACTGGTTTTGTTGTTTACAGCCAAGCTAATGCAGCACAGGAGTCAACATTCCCTTTAACCAACCTTTCACATAACTTATGTATACTGTACAGATTGAACTCAGCAGAAAACATCATTATTTCATAGTAAACATTACATCTAAGACAAATTTTAGAAAGCATTACCCTTGTGGCAAAACTATGATGTAACATCAGCCAGTAAAACTAACTACAAAGATTTTTTTGTGCATTAAAGTGCAGTCATATAATGTGACGTTGCCTGGTTGTTTCTGTCTCTCTGTGTGCAGGCTCCCAGTCAGAGCCTGTTTATGTGCATAAAATTAGTGCAGCCTTCACGCTGCCTGTGCTTTCACAAGCAGAGCACATGGCACCTGTTCCAGACCCACAAGCTATTTTAGGAACTTCTTAATATGGGCACGTTAGTTTTTTATTTATTTCTAATCCACTGTTGTTTATGTCAATGTAAGTGGTTATGTGCATGGAAGCTGCATTTTTAGTCTTAAGACAAAAAATTAATCAACAAAATACACCAAGATTACATAAGTGACCTGTTTTATATTCATTGTTTTCAAAGGAAGCAGAAGATCAAATCGTAATTTAACTAAAACTATAGGACTGCAGGAAAATGCATTAATTATTTCTTCACTGTACAGAAAAATAACAGCTGGGGTGCACGGTTAAGGTGTTAAAATGTTCTCATTATTTTCAACAAGTGAATCTCTTTCAGTTTAGTGAACAAATGACGCAGGCAAGTCTCAATGCAGGTAACAGCTTCTCATTTTCAACAATCTTGTCAATCTTTAAACTGCCGTCAAATTCAGTGACGTAACATTAGTATGTTAAATAATAAGAGGAGGATTGGAAATCTTTCCCATTTCTCCCATTTCTTAAAATGTTATTTTTTATGTTATTTGCGTGCAAATGTCCATGAAGAAGCAAGGTAATGAGCAAATAGGGTCTTACCAGGACCAAGGGCCAGAGGGGGAAAAAGAAAGAGTGTCGAGGGGCTCGGACAAGCTGCCACCACAGATACAACAGCTGTGATAAGACCACCTCAAAATAAACCAGGAGAGCACAGCTCACTCTGAGCAAAAAAAAGTGAGGGAGGACAAAGAGACTCTACAGCATGTCCAGGTCATCCCATGTAAACAACCGATCAGTAGTGTTCTCTGTGGATTCTTTTAGCTTATGATTTGTTCTTCTAGTGAGCAGCCATTTTATGTGATGCTTCTGCAGCTTTGAACCAGCGTAGTGCTGATTTTATTTGAAGCTGGGTTGCAGTCAACACCCATGTAATTATTCTAACAAATTGGCCCTACAAGCTAAAAAAAAAAAAAAGAAATCTGTCTCTCTGATTGGCCAGATTTAGAACAGACCCCCCCTTTTCAGCCCAAAGACAAGAGTCAAAGTTGGTGTAATGAGCTGTAAGATCCTCACTCTCAACACACATGCTCAGTACATGCAGTATTTATTACTCAGTGGAGATGAAGCAGATATGCTGAACATGATGCTGACAAATAAAGCCTGAATGTGGTTTAATACAATCCACAAGGTGAGCGCTATTTTTGGAAGCATTCATTTATTTCTCCTGCTGCATGTTATGACTGCAGTAATAATTTTCCACCAGAAGATGTCCCTGGAAGGAGTTCATCCACTTTGTCACTCTAGGGATTTTTTTTTATTATCATTATTATTTCCTCCTCCTAAAGATGAACCTTTTCACATGTGCTATGATTAAAGCTGGGGTGAATAACACAGGAGGAAAAGTACAGGAGCCCGTTCTGAATTATTCAAGTCAAAAACAACGAAAGAAGCCGCAACACAAAAGCTTGGGTTAGAAGTATATTCTTTTTAAAACAATTTTGAATTTAATCTGAAAAAGTAGAGCACCAAACAATAAATTCCTCATAGCAGAAAAGAGGCACTCCGTCCTGACTAACCAGTTTTGATGCAAATTGCTGAACAAACAAGATTGGCTACTGAGAGGTAAAATGATTTGTCCTCTGTGTGTTTTACAGGGAATTTCCACAGACATGAGAGGCACAGCGCAGTTTGGTGAACAAGAAAACACTTCTTTTTTTTTAAAGAGAAAGAAAACAATCTGAGTGCACATTGTAATGCAAATCAAAGGCTTCACTTTCCTTTCACATTTTATGAGCATTCTGCAGCGTCACAAATAAAAACGGCACAACCATGAACTCAAAGCTTCAAATGTCTTCGGAAAGGGAGACACAAATTTAAAGCAGTGCACCTTTAAATTTTCTTTATGTAAACATGAGTGAACCAAGTATTTATTTCATTTTTGAAAATCCACTCTCAAACTGATAACCACTTGAAGATATGAATGTTTTTTTTCTTAAAAGATGACACATTGTGTTTGTAATCAACACTGTGCTATTTTTGCCCTCATTAAACCTCTGCACTTAACATCAATTGCAGCCATTTTACCTCTGAAAGAGATACAAATAATCCACATAAAAAGTTTTCAGAATTCAACACTGCAAAAATAGTTGAAATCATAAAAATACACATATATATCTATATACAGAGTATAAGTAATGCATTTGGTGAATGGTTACTTACATTTTGAGCTGAAGCACAGTCAAAATCAACCAACTCGTGCTGTTAACATCAATACTTTAGTATAACTTGCAGTAAGTGAGATTGATTTTTCCAGTTAGATGTTAAACTATAAGAATTTACTGTTGACTGATCATTGTAGCCCCTTGGATTTTTGTGCAACATGTTTCATACACAGAGACATGAAAAAACACAACTGGAATGTTAAAAAACCACAAAACAACAGAACATGTTTTACTCCCTATTTTCCAATATCCAAGTCAGTTCAAACATCAAAGATGAAAGGATGAAAGTGCATCTTTAAAACTCGTTTCAAAAATGCGTATGGTCATCTGTATAGGCAAGGGGAAAAAAGACGTCTGTTTAATCAAAGCAATGCCAGCGTGGCTCAATGCATAACTGCATCACTGCTGCATAAGTACAGATATACCATATAAATAGTAGTCAAATGTTTACCAGTATCAATAAGTGCTTAAGTTCTAATATATAAATACATCTTACAGTATTGATAATTACATAATTACTTCCTCTATTTTTGTGCAATAGCAAATCCCATGCATTTTTACCAAGATAAAAACCACAACATTAAGAAAAATGCAACATAAGAAACTTTTTTTTAAAGATTGTTTCACATGAATCGAGCTGCATCCGTCTGTCGGCGTGAACTGGCGGAACAAGAAAGAAAAAGCTTTCCTTTAAACAAACTCTCTGAAAAGCGCAGCCGCTTCTGAATAAAGTGTACCTTGCCGTTTTCCGTACTCATCTGCTGATAGATATAAAGAAGAGCAACTAAAAACAAAAGAAAGAAAAAAAGGCACAGACCCTTGCCGCTTGATCAGAAGTACCAAACTGCACAAGAAGCATCTACTTAAAATTTGGTCAGACTGTTTCATAATACACATACATTTCCCCTTATAAATAGTCTTTAGTTACTGCACTACTGTTTCACACCTTGATATGATTACATTAACAACAGTCTATTTTCAAAGTACACACAGTAAAATACACTGTTTGTATGCATCTAAGAAGGATTATAGGTTAAGGACATCTGTACAGGATCCATAAATATAATTTATGTGCAATTGTACGCAAACTACTATGTCAGACAAAGGCATATTAGCATAATATCTTATCCTCTATCCATATTGCACCTGCACCCAATAATGATTCTTCACCTTGCAAAACCTCCTGCTGCTTTTGACAAAAAAAAGCCTCCGAAGAAAAGAGCACATCAGACAGGGTTGGGGTTCTTCTTCACAAGGTTTGATCCTGCAAGGCCAGGCCATGTGTTATCATATTGCCTCCAGTGAGATAAAGGCGAGTTTGTGTGCCTAAAGGGATGATGACAGTTGCAAGTGTGGCAGAGAGGGGCCTCTGTTTCTTGATCAAACCAAAGTGACACAAAAAGGTGTCTTAATGAGGGTCCTCGGTGGTAATTTTCAGGGAGGCGATGGCTTTCAAGCAGGTCTGGACGCTCTCCTCCTGTCTGCTGTCGCTGATACCGATGTCAGGGCTTTTCTCCTGAGCGGCCAGATGGCCTCTGCTGTCCTCTCCACCCATCTCAGGCCCATGGACAGATCCCTCCCTGCTGCTGCAGCGCTGGCCTTCGCTGCTCTGAGGGCTCTGCGCCGGAGAGGGGCTGACATCGGTGCCAGGGGAGGGTGGGGAGTGCAACATCTGGAGCCCACCGACGGGAACGACAGGGAGCAAACTGTGGGCCTGCTGCTGGGAGTGAAGAGGGAGGTGGCTGAGGATGTTCTGGTAATGAGAACTGGCAGCACCAGGCAGAGCGGGAGCCAAGCTGCTCCTTTGATCCTGAAACGACATTACTGGCAGCATTAACTGAAGCTTCAACAGCACCAACATTTCTCATGTGAAAATATATCATTTAGAAATCATGAAGAGGTGTGAGAATTATTATTTTTTTTGTGGGGGGGGACAAATTGCTGAAGGAGCTAAATCTTCCAAGCTTCAGGATAATCTTTTTTCTTACATTTTTTCAGCGAAGCTCTAAATATTGCATTGTTAGTGCTCTACTCTGATTTATAATATCACCACAACAAATGGACTATCCCTACATTTTGCGACGACATTCATGGATGAGGTTGACATTTGGGTTTTGGCAGGATTTGTCTTGACTAATGGGTCAAATATTCACTTTCTACTCAGGATAAGTCATTTTACTCTAAGAAAGAACAAAATAACAAACAAAAAACTTGAATTAAGTTTATTTAGTCTATTTCTTTGTTTTATGATCAAACAAATGCCAATCAAACATAGCTGTTAGCAAACGTTAGCATGCTAATGAGCTAAATCTGCTAGACTTTCCATTACAACTGCAAAGCATACTCTAGTTAATAGATGTAGTAGGTCATAAGAAAATAGTGTCACTATTCCAAAATGCACTTTTAATATGAAATAATTACTAAATTTTCATTTGACATCTGCGTTGTGGCAGGATAAGTCCAGACTAGTCATGGATTTCCACTACAAGTTGGTCAAAAACATTCTTCAAGGTTAAATGACACTGCCTGGCTAAAAAAAAAAATCACCACCAGAAGAAAGAGGTCTCACACTCTAAAGTTTGAATGGACCTCCTTTAGCTTTGATTGCAGCAGCATTTGCTGTGGCATTGTTTCAATAAGTTTTTGCAACGTCACAAGATTTATTTCCAACAAGTGTCTTGAATTGATGATGATGCGAGTCTGACGACTGCTCAAAGCCTTTTCCTGCACATTCCTAAGATTCTCAGTGGGGTTCAGGTCTGGACTCTGTGGTGGTCAATCTATGTGTCAAAATTATGCCTCTTGTTCCCTGAACCACTCTTTCACAATTTGAGCCTGATGAATCTTGGCATATGGCCATGCCATCAGGAAAAGAAAAATGGATGATGGAATAACCTGGTCATTCAGTATATTCAGGTAGCCATAATGCTGCTGAACCTAGACCTGATCAACTGCAGCAACCCCAGATCATAGCACTGCCCCCACAGGCTTGTATAATGGCACAAGGCATAAAGGCTGCATATCTTCAACTGCCACTCTTCTTACCCTGATGCTCCCATCTCTCTGGACCAGGGTAAATCTGGACTCATCCGACCACATGACCTTTTCCCATTGCTCCGGAGTCCAATTTTTATGCTCCCTTGCAAGTTGATACCTTTTTCTCCAGTTAACCTCACTGATTAGTGGTTTTCTTATGGCTACACAGCTGTTGATTCCCAATCCCTTGATGTACCTTCACATTGTGAGCGTAGAAATGGTCTTACTTTCATTATTAAACATAGCCCTGAGTTCTAATGTTGATTTTTTTTATTTATTTTTTTTGCTTCCTTAAACATTTCAATGATTGACAATCATTTTCCAACCTCATTTATTACTTAAATACAATGGTTCCCCGCTATCCGTTCAGTTTTTAATAATGTGTTGGACAATTTTTAACCCAATTTTAGTAGTTTCTGCATTCTCCTTAAATGTTTTCTCTGTACAACTGTCAACCCTGTGTCTTTACATCTGATCAAACTGGTCCCTAAACTGCCCCATACTGGTAAGTTACATATTGCATGTTGAT
The DNA here is from genome assembly GCA_037177495.1 of Rhadinocentrus ornatus. Lineage (NCBI taxonomy): Eukaryota > Metazoa > Chordata > Actinopteri > Atheriniformes > Melanotaeniidae > Rhadinocentrus > Rhadinocentrus ornatus. Next base: position 19,972,710 of record JBAMHW010000022.1, on the reverse strand, counting down.
TCAAACAAGCACAACATACACCAGATAGCCATAATAAACGTGTATGCATGATTAAAAGAAAGTATGTTAACTGCCTCACAAAATATTTGCAAAATATACACAATGTTTGCAATGCACAATATCAGTAAATGGTTTGCTTCACCAAATCTTATCAATTTGTCACAAGACTTTTTGGAAACCATGTTAACCGAAAGCTCTAAAAAAAACTTATTTTGCAGAGTAACTGCATAGCTGGATGAAGAATACAATGTGGTACACACCATTTCCATTTCAAAGGGTCCTTGCTGCTGAGCCATCTCCAATTTTACTTGATGTCTGATTTTGTCACCACTGCCTTTGTGTTGGTGTGAGCCCCTGCGTGGTGATACAGCCCTCAACACAACCCTCTGCCTGCCCCTCACTGAAGATTCTCGCTTCCCGGCGAGTTCTATGCCAGGAGACATGGGTCGTTCCATCGAGACCAGGGAAGGGTGCTGGATGGATTTAAAACTTGGTGAACCAGGCCTCAGTGGTGAGTTATCCCATCTTGGAGAGGAACGACCTCGTGGGGAGAGCTCTCGCCTTGGTGATGGATAGCGCAGGCGTGAAGGGGAAGGCTCCCTGATGGGTGACTCCCAGCCAGGAGAGAGCAAACATGAAGAGTAAGGGTCAAAGAGAAGGTTGGTCTGGTCTGGAGACAGCATGGTTAGAGAGTCTTCATCCACAGACTTCTCTCTCTGGTCGGCTGTGAGAGCAGGTCGATGATCCGAGCCTGTTCGCTTGCTGGAGGACTGCTGGCGGACGTCAACCCCAGGCAGAGAGGTGAGGGAGCAGCCGTGGATGGCAGCCGTGGCTGTAACTGACAGAGATGTAACTCCACATGGTTGAGGACTCGTGCTTCTTGAACACAACTTTGGGGTAGAACCACCCTCATAGTCATCATCCTCATCATCGTCTTCATCGATTTCATCAGCTTCTTCATCCATACCATCAGAGTCCTCCGCATCTGAGAACTGATGTTTGGTGGTTGCTGCCACCTCTAGCTTGGATTCCTGCCGGATGTCGTCCACTTTAGAAGATAAAAACATCTGTTTAGCCAAGTTTATTGCAAAACATCTCTGGATATCCAAAACAAGTAAACCTCTTGTTACCATGTTCCTGTATCTCTGTCTCATCCATCGTTACTGACACTCCCAGCTCTAGACATTTCTTCATGTGCGCCTTTGACTTCATGTGTTTAGTCAAGTTTCCTGTAGGCATGAAGCAAACATTAGTTTAAACAGAAGTTGTGTTCCAGGCTGCAGAAAATACCTTGTTAAAGGCTACCCACAAAAAAAGTGGAAAAAGAAATAAAGAGTTGCTGATTCTGCATAAAGGCTTGGAGGTGCAGTATTGTAGCACCAGCAGCACAAACTACACAACTCCTGCTGCTGCTGCAGTTTCTATGTTTTTTCCTTATTAATTTATATTTAACACACTTTTTTCACACAGATTTACACCACTTAAACTCAATGCATGTGAGATTTATATTGTGCATGGCCCTGTTAATTATTATGAGTCACTTGTTTTTATGATTACAAATGCCCACCTTTAGTCTTGAAAGCAAAGTTGCAAACCCTGCAGATGTATGGTCGTACATCTGTATGGGTCCGGATGTGTTTTTTCAGCATGCTTGGCTTCTTACAGCGGATACCACACTCCTCACAAATATATTTCCCCCGGCCTCGCCCTCTCACATAAACATAGTCTTCATTGGACTTATACCTGAAAGAAATATTGGAGGGAATAAAATGAGCATAGGTTGATGCTAAAAATAACTGCAACACTTCAAGTCAGCATAAATGACAAGTGTTATGGCAACTTGGATCTTGACTGACCCTCCCTCAAAAATCTTAATTCGTGTTGGCACCGCCTGAGCAGTGGAGGCCTCCCTCTCTCTCCACTCCTCCTTGGCAGTTTTGGCTCTGCAGCTGATGTCTTTCACCTTCTTCCCATAGGTGATGTCCACCTCTTTGAGCTCCGGTTTCCTCTGCAGCTGAATCAGATGAACATACACTGTGTTAACACCCATTTTAAGTGGACACGTATCGACAGTGAAACATGATGCCTCCAATATTATGTGTCACACATGGTGTTACACAGCATGTTGTGCAAACATGAATTATGCTGCTGAAAGGGGGAAAGCAGTGGATATTCACCTGAATATAAATCTATTTTTTAATCTCTGTTTTTATATTATGCAACACAAGTGATGAATCAAAGGGAATCATTATGATCAGCAGAAGCCAAAAGCTTTTCTCAGACACTTTCCAAGGGAACGTTCTGCCAAGTGAAAAAAGTCTGCAGTTTGCCAAATTCTGGATACTAATGTCCTTCAAACCTCCTGCATTACAAACAGTTATCTTGTGCAGAACCTTTCAGCTGCCAAAAATAATCTGATTTATTTAATCATTTAAATGAACTGATTAAATTAGTAAGACCAGTTAAATGTGGTATAAAGAGTGTTTTACCCTCAAACAGCCTTCTTTTTCTTCCAGATGGGATCATTTTCTCACCTGTTTGGTCTGCCTCCAGAGGATGAGGGATGAAACCAGTTTCCCCGTGCCCGGCTGACACATGGCAGCCACGGTGTATATAACCTTGTCTCCCCTCTGTCTGGACCGAAGCAGAGCCAACGCGGTGCTGGTGCTCAGTTCGAGAGGGTTGGGATTGTGGGAACTCACACACCATGCGGCGTACACAGAGGCAAAAGGGGCGTTGCTGTGAGAGCAGCTCGGCTTGGTGTAGTTGAGATAACACCAGCTCACACCTGTCGTTGTGCGAAGACTTGGAAACTGAGATAAGATTCTCGAATGCTTTGAGTCTGAGATCAGGACATCATGACTGGTAACCAGCTGTGCCGTCATATCCATCTGCACTCCTTCTTTCACTTCTCCGACTGATATCATAGAGTAAGGAGGCGAGCTTGTTTCCAGGGAGCTGCTATCCATAGCAGTCTCGACTCCGAGTTCGGCAGCCTCGGACACTTTTTGATAAAGTGTGATAAATGCAGCCTTGCATGAGTCACCCTGACCATGAAGTGTTGATGCACTCTGCATTTCTGATCTGCGCCCCTTCTCTTCCCTCAAATGGCATTTCCCCAGCTCCACTGCACTCAGCTCCTCAACAATCTGCCCAAACATCCGCTCCTCCTTCACTCGTTTTTGCTGCTTGACCTCCATGAATAGGTCGAGGCTGCTGGCAGGGGACAGCATCCGTTTGTTTGCACCACCACTGGAGGCGTTAGTAGTTGAGATCGTTCTGGAGGTCAGAGACAGAGGAATGCCTGTCTTAAGCTTAGCTGATGACAAATCCAGGGCTTCAACATTGAGGGTGTGCCCTGTAGGCGGTTTTGTGTGAGTTAGTACATTATGAGAATCAACATTTCCAGACAACCGTGAAGTTTGACTCTGACTGATGGATGCAGTAGCGCTAATGTTGTCATACTGATTGTCAAAAATCTGTGATACTGATGTGTACGTGATACTGCCAAAGGATGGCACATCAGTCTGGATTCTAACAGGTACTGACAGGCTCGGATGAGGCAGCTGGGGAAATGTATTCCCGGTAGAAAATATTGGCAAAGTCTGCGGCAGAGCCATGGGTGTAGTGAATGGAGGGGAGGTACTGCTGAGGTACTGTGGAAATACTTGTGATGGGACTTGTGTTACTTCAGTGTCCATATTCAGTGACTCCTGTCGCACTAAGTTTCCCCTCCTTCTGTCCTTCAAAGCACTGATGTCCACGTGTCTAACTTTGGATGTTGTAGAAAGGCTGCCATAGTCAAATGATATGCTGCGTACCTCTGGGAACTCCTTGCGCAAGTCGCAAGGTGCCTGCTCTGAGGCGGAGCGTCTCATTTCATGCTGTTGACGCTGGTTGAGCACTGAGAGGGAGTGCCCACTTCCCGGCACAGCTAAGAGCTCTAGTGGCTTGCCAAGTTCATCTTGCCTGGCTGGAGAGACTGACTTCAAGCTCTCTTCCCTGTCAAAAGAAAAAGTGGAGCTATAAGATAAGTTGCTGTCTTGGCTCGGGCTGCGGGAGAGACTAGTGCAGGCAGACTCAAAGCTAGATTCACCAGAGGAGTGCTCAATTTCAGCTAAGCGAAGCCTTTTCTTCTTTGGAGGGAGCTTCTCTGGAGGGAATTGTGCTAAGGTTTCGCTCCTTTGGGGCCACTGAAACTCCTCCACGTGCTTCTCTGGCTCCTTCACCTGCACTTCTGGAGCTTTCTCTGGACTGTCAGGCTCAACTGTGACCCTGATTTCTGGGACTTGTATGTTGGGCTGTCGCACCAGTTTTGGCCCAAACTGAACCGATTGCCCTAATCTACTGTCGCGTTCCATCTCGAGAGATTCACTGGCCTCCATTGTTTGAAAAGAAGACATATTTTCTGATCTCTGACCGTGATATTTGTAAGATTCTGACTGTTCAGAGAGAGGCCTGTTTATTGAGTTTGTGTGCTGGATAACAGAAATTACGTTCCCTAAGGTTTTCCGACCTGATGTTTCAGAGCTCACTGATATGTCCATGTCACACCTGTCCAAATGTCCCCTCCCTAAAGCCATAATGCCCATAGCAGCTTGTTTTAAATCATAGTCTTTGCTTGAATCACACATTTCCTCACACTGCTCATGATATCCCTCATATTGACCTGGCATATCCTCTTCTTCTCTCTTCTCTTTGCGACGCTTGCGTGTTGCCAGTTCCAATGCATGCTTCTGATGGCTAATGCTCGGCACCACAGAGGGGTAGTTTTCCATTTCCAGTCCTGAGGGTGAAATTCCACTCTCGCTCATCTTTCCATGGTTGTCAGTGTCTGTGTGGCCCTCATGTGCTGATAACTCGAAAGCAGCTTGCCGCCTGAGTCTCCTCATGCCCCCGGTGCTTGTTCTCTCATCAAACGAGTGGCTGCCTCTGAGGGCTTGAGGCATAGTCAGACACACTGCTGAGGACGTTGGCATTGAGTTGCTTCTGATCAGAGGCCCCATGTCAGAGCCGGCATCTAAGTCTGGCTCTTTTATCTCCTCCCTTGTGAAAGATTTAGTGTTAATTTTGATTGATTCGACTGTGTCTTTTTCTTGGGTGAAAACACGGGACACGCCTTTCTCTGAGCCTTTCACGGTATATTCACTCGACTCTGCACTACTAGTTACAAAAGCCGACGCCTGTTTAGGGCTCGGCCGATAACACTTTCCGAACATGATCTCTTGATAGGACTTTGCATTAGTGTTTGGAGGGCATGTCTGATGCTCTGAACTCTCAGAGCGTGAGAAGTAGCCTGAGTCCGTGCTGCCCTTGCTGGACTGACTTGGGAGAGACAGATTGTGCTCAGAGTCACTGCTTCTTTTTTCAGAAAGTCGAAGTGCAAGCCTCTGCTTGATTGTGCAAGATTGAATTGCACGACTAGCCTCGGCCGTGACAGGAGGTGCATTGATTTCTTGGGGTTGGGATGAACCATCATGAACTGACATTGATGTGGCTCCCTTTTTCTGAGCTATGAGATTTAGTACTTTTACAGCGGTGTTATCTGATCCCTCCATTGGAGAGTCCAGCAGTAGCAGCGGGTCATTAAGAGTGTCCTCGTCCGTGTCCGTGCTTTGCTCAGCATCAGAGAACAACTCTCCTTCCCCTTCAAAAGACCCCTGGTCTATGTTGGCATTGTAAGAACCAAGTTCTGAGAATGGCACTGTTCCAGCTTTGACTGAGTGTGCATGGGACTTTCTGTGTTTGTAAAGGTTACTCTTGGTTTTGAAAGAGAATCCACAGGGGACGCATGGATAGGGCCGTTCTCCGGTGTGCGAGCGTATATGTTTCTTAAGCACACTGGGTTTGGCACATGCCCTTCCACAGTAATCACACACATATTTGCCTGGTTTTTGTGGTTTCTGTTCCACCTTAGATGCTGCCTCTGACAGTTGATCCATCCCTGAATGGGAACACTGTTGCTGGACTTCAGATGAAGCAGAAGACTTCCTTTGAGACATGGGTCCTGGTGACTGTGCTGAAACTTTCTGTTTGCCAACAGTAAATGACTTGGTGGACTCTTGTGGAAATGAAGACACCTCAGAGTCTTGATGGCTTGTGGACTGGGATTGGGAGTGCTGATCGTCTAATTGCAGAGATTTCCCTGAGTCAGACATTTCTTTAAAACCGCATGTATCTCTGCTCTGAGCTTCTTCTTTCTGGTGGTGCCACCCTTTTGCTTCCACTTCGACTCTTCTCTTTGTCTGCGCAGCCTCTGATGTGCCTTTTTTCTGTGCAGCATTACTGTCCTGACCCTCAGAGGAGCTTTTCACCCCTGCAGTAGTTTCAAGTGACTCCATGAATACAATGTCACTTCCTTTGTGATCAATTTTCAAGGATATTTGTTATGTAACTGTAGCAATAGTAACATGTATGTGAATTGCAGGGAAGGGTCATCTGAAAGAAATAACAAAGAAGAGAGTTAGATAACCCTAAAATGAATGCAATAAATACAAGCAAATAAACATCTATAAAATGAGCTGTTAAAGCATAAAAAAGAGAAAAAGTAGAATCAAAAAGTCCACTGCCTGAAAGTTGGAGCTATTCAAAGCTGTTTCCCAAAAGTCCTTCTGATTAAACTGGAGTATAAAATTCATAATGAGCTCCATCACAGCATGAGTGGAAAAAATGACCTCTTTGCAAAGGTACCTCATGTCAACTCTGGCAGACGCCCTAAATTTCCCGAAACCCAATGAATGTGCGTGCCAGTACTGCAGTATGTGTCATAAATGGTTGTTCGTGTTTATTTTAAGTGTGTGTCTTTGTGTGTAAGAGACAGAGGCTGAAAGGGAAACAAGCAAAGCAATTTGAGTGTTCTTTATCTTTATTTTGCTACAGTAATAGACTCAAGCACTTTTTGTTCTGGTGTTTAAGTGTTTCTATTTCATGCTGATCCAGTTCAGTGCCACTAACAGAGTAATACTGTATTGTCTACGTTTATTTGACAGCTTTACTTCCTTCTAAAATGAAGAATTTGCACAGTGTGATGTAAAAAGTGTAAAGGATAAAACCTGGTGTGTAGTCAGGTTCACGTTTCAGCTGATGAATTCGTTTAAAGAGCCACCAAGTAAAAATTTTTCTCGTTACAATGCTGATATGTTTCATCTCAGTAAGTAAATTAGTAAGTAAATCAACAGATTTAACAATAATAATTTTCTAATGGTGTCATATGTACAGTATCAGTGAGATGGACCAAACCAGTACTTTGGCTAAAATGCTACATTTTACTGCCTGTACATAAGCTTACTTAGTAGGATTTCTTATGTTGGACGTTTTCTCATGTCATAAAATTTGCATCCTTGCTGGGTTACTTTTACCATTTTACCACTTTCAAACGATCTGAAAACTTTCCAGCAACTTTCTGAGTGTACCTGCACACTCCAGTATTCATAAATCTGGCCAGGAATTGGTGATTGCTTGTTTTTGCAATGGCAACTGTTCTGTCTTAAAAACAGTCACTTCATTTGCTGCAGTAAAACTGGCCTGCATCTAAAATACATGCCAGCACACACACACACACACACGAGATGAGCTGTTCCAGTCAGTTTATCTGCAGCTTTTCTTCAAAGCAGATGTTCTTTCATCCAAAACTGGTATCATCACAAGTCTCTTGTTGGACTGAAACCTTCACACCTGCCTGAGTTACCAGTTTCACCTGTACATTGATCTGCACAGGAACACATGCTGTACTGTACATAAACATGTCCGACTCCAGCAGGAAGAATCATCACGCCTGTGGTTTTAGGGATCTGGTTTGGCCACTACACCTGGGTATCTGAGGACACGTTGTTTCATTCTTCTCAGTATCAAACGCCGTGTCCTCCCTAACGAGGTTATGTAAGATTATCTGGTTCAAACCCTCTGAGTTCCCCTTAATTAGGACATCCTCCAACTCTTACTCTCCTGCTTTCTCTCTCCTCCTTTCTTTGTTAGCACACCACTCGTGTACAAACCACAGGATGAGAAACCAAGGTGACTCTGGAGATACTGAGAGACGCCTGAAAGCAGGTTTTCCACCTTGTAAATTACCTCTTCAGCCTCTTTATATTCTGGTAGCTCTGCATCAGATAGATTTAAGGGGTCCTTCTACTGTAGGTTACAGCACAAATTGTGAAGGATTGTAATAGGATGGGGCTGGAAGCGGGGTAGAGGTGGAGACTAGATTGGAATGATCCATGTTTCAATAGGGAGGTTTACATAGGTAAACTAAGTGGGGTGCCTGTGGGGTGGGTAACATCATTCAGAGGCCTGGGAGGGAGCTCCCTTTCAAGGTGACCTCATTGCTTAGTTTCCATCCTCTGTGAGCCACAAAAGCAGGGAAGGAGTACATGAGTGCAGAGTGACAATGAGATAAGACCCTCAGAAACAATGCATACCTTTGAACTAAGCAGGGCAGAGTAGAAACACATTCAGTCTCATTGACAAGTCAGACTTTTTTTCCCCCTGCAAATTCCTATCAAGCTCTCACCTTTACAAAAATATATGACACAGCAGCAATGACGTGAAACAACAGGAGGCAGGTGGGTGGCAGTAGGTGTGTTTCGGGGTGATTGTGGGCTGAGTGTGGTACAGTATGTCTGCATGGATGGACATTCAGCTCCATGGAGACGTTTATTTAAACAACAGACTTTCGTGGGGGCACATCCCTGACTGCTATGAGAGAAGACAATGAGCAAACAAATACTGGCTACGGAGACCATCGTTATGCTACTGCATTACATCATTAGAGGCTTACTTGGCCATTAAAGGGAACAGGCATGAGGTCTCTCGCTGACAACCACTCCATAAATATCATAAGGAGATGACTGCCTTGAAAAGAAGCTGGGTGGTAAAAACCTATGTGTTGCTTTCACAGCAACATAGCATGCAGAATTAATCAACAGCTCTCTCTGTGATCACAATGACACAAAGCACAGCCTGGCGGGGAAAAGCCTTGGCTCATACAGCAGCTGACATTCAGATATCAAATATAATCCTCATACAAACCTGACATTTGAATAGTCCCCTGTCCCATATCGACAGTCACATGTGACATTCCTCGAACTGCATAGTCCGTTTCTCCATTCTCCTCATGTCCTGGTAATAATAATAATAAAAGAAATCAGCAAGGTGAAGTCCCATCAGTCACGAAGCTGCTGGCCGACTGGGTGTACATTAGAAGATCTATTGATGCGAGCTAGTCACCAGAGAAAATACCCAACCGTGACGTGCGGACCCAGGCACAAAAATAGCAAAGGGGCCCTGGGAAGGATTACACAACAGCCCACGTTTAAGGACGCTTTTCCTCTCTCTCTCTCTTTCTCTCTCTCTCTCTCTCTCTCTCTCTCTCTCTCTCTCTCTCTCTCTCTCTCTCTCTCTCTC
>JBAMHW010000022.1:19934853-19958527 GCA_037177495.1 Rhadinocentrus ornatus | reverse complement strand
TATATATATATGAAAACTACAGTACATATGAAAAGTTTTAGTCACTGGCAGAAAAGTGTATTGTCAAATCCATTAAATTTCTCACATGTCAGGAAAGAAACAAGTTCAGGGACTGACACATAAAAGTTACGGTCCCTCCAGCTCTGTCAGCTCCTCTGTCAGTGATGTGGTTTCCCCTCAAACGGCACCTTTCAGCTTCAGTGTCCAGGCCCACTGGCATGGCATCTGGCTGAAGGACAGCTGGGGAAGGAGAACCTGTAGTCCACTGGGCTTCACCAGCTCCCACTTCAGAGGGCCATAACCGAGGAGCTCCACCTTTTCAGGGCAAAAGCAACACAAACAAGACAGGAATGATGACAAAGAAGAGAGATGATGAAGAGCTGCTCTGAAGCTCGACTCAAGATTCAAGCAATCAAGTTTGCTAATATATTGAGCTTTTAATTAAATGAAGACTTGGATTTTATATGCAGATGCAGCACTTGGATTTATAAAAATATCCTCTAATCTGTTAATCTGGTCATTACCAGCTCATAAAAATAGCATAAAAACAGCTATAATTTATTTAACAAAAACTAATCTAAAATGCAGAAGCATTGTGTAAAAACACCCGTTCTGTTTCCATAGGAGGAAAGAGAGTTAGGTAGCAGCTGAGCTAAGCAAATATTGTTAAGTGTTCTGGTAGTTGGCTGGTGTGGAACATGACGGCATCATTCATCTTATGAATTTTATGAAAAAATGCAAACACTGTAAATGAAGACATGCTACATTTGAAAATCTGGAAAAAAAATGTGCAACCCTGGCCACTATATTAGGTCCACCTTTTTAATTGCATGTAAATACAAACAGGTAATCAGCAAATAACATGGAGGCAGCTCAGTGCATTAGGTTATGTAGACATGGTCAAGACGTATGGTTGAAGTTCAAACTGAGCATCAGAATGAGGAAGAAAGGGGATTTAAGTGACTATGAAGGTGGCATGGTGCCAGACGGGCTGGTCTGAGTATTTCAGAAACTGCTCAACTACTGGGATTTTCACACAACCATCTCTAGGGTTTACAGAGGATTGTCTGAAAAAGAGAAAGTATCCAGTGAGCAGCAGTTGTCTGGATCAAAATGCCTTGTTTTGTCAGAATTGTCAGACTGGTTGGAGATGATGGAAAAGGCAACCGTAACAATAATAAGCACTGGTTCCAACCAGTCTATGTAGAACAGCATCTCTGAACACGCAACACGTCCAACCCTGAAGCAGATGGGCTACAGCAGCAGAAGACCACACCGGATGTGTGTATTTGCCATAAATATGAAAACATGGGTCCATTTTGTCTTGGCACACTTTGGGCCTCTTAGTACAAAGTGAGCCTTGCTTTAACACCACAGCCTGAGTATGTTACTGACCATGTCCATCCCTTTATGAACACAGTGTAGCATCTCCTGATGGCTACTTCCAGGAGGATAATGCACCATGTCACAAAGTTCAGATCTTCTACGACTGCTTTCTTGAACATAATGAGTTCACTGGACTCCAACGGCCTCCACAGTCACCAGATCTCAATCCAACAGAGCAGCTTTAGGACGTAGTGGAACAGGAGATTCTCATCATGGATGCAGCTGACAAATCTGCAGCAACTGTGTGATGCTGTCATGTCAATATGGAGCAAAATCTCTGAAGAATGTTTCCAAGACCTTGTTGAATCTATGGCACCAAGAACTAAAACAGTCAAAAAGCAGTCCAACCCAGTACTCGCAAGGTGGATCTAATAAAGTAGCTGGTGAGTGTGTATGTATATGTGATCTTTTGATTAATACAAACATTCACTTTAAACATACAATGTCTTTTGTGTTGACAGTAAAATATCTGCATAAGCTTCAATTTAAGGAATGAGCAGCTCTGACCTTACCTGAGTCAGTTCTTGTGTGACTACCGGTTCACTCAGAATCACTGATCCTTTATCTGACCACTTCAGTAAAATGGCAAAAATGGTCTTTTCCTGTGGTTTGGAGGTGTACCTGCAAACAATTGGCCCTTTAATATATATACTTAAATTATACACCAATATATTTGACCCTTAAAAGATAATTAAATGTCACTGATGAGATTTAACAGGAAGAGGGGCCACTTTATCTGATATTTAGGTGCATAAATCAACAACTTAACCAGTTTGGTTAGAAGATTCTGTATGCTGGATGTAGTGGTGAGGACCTTTATATGATCTTTAAATGATCTACAGCGACAGAGAGAAGCAGTTTATGGTCTCAAAGGCAAGTGAGGACCCACCAGACTTCTGGAGTGATGCTGTCATTCTGTGAGCGCCACGCCGTTGTGTTGTAGATGGCGTCCCCGTTCACCTTCAGCCACTGGCCCACCTGCCTCAGACGCTCCTCGAAGATCGGAGCGATTCTTCCATCGTGTGTGGGGCCGATGTTCATCAGCAGGTTTCCTCCGCAGGACACCGTCTCCACCAGCGTCTAACACACATCGGAGATAATATCAGCGTAGTTTTTATGCTTTAGGATGACTACTAGAAACAACCAATCGGGAGACAGGAAGTACAAAAAAAGTGTTTCTCTTTAAGGGAGAATGGATCTTGTTATATACGTCGATTCCCATCATGTCTTCAGATATATCTAAACAATTCCTGATGCTTCATATATTTAGAAAGCTGCTATTCCACAACATCAGAGACAAATGAACCAATAGCAAATATGATTGTTACTTGCGTCCATTTGTTTTTATTATTATTATTATTATTATTACTATTATTATTATTATTGATTCTTACAAAAACAGGGAAAAAGGTATGAAATGTCAGGAGAAAAAATCTGGATAACAGTTTATGTTCTTAAAGAAAGTTCAACAGAGGCGCCTCCACTAAATCTGCGGTCATCTCAACCAGGAGTCAAGATCAGCTGCATCACCTGATCTTCACCAGCAGGTGGAGCTCTATCTTAAGGTGAAAATGTGATGCACTCAAAACTTACAGAACAAACAAACTCTAGACTAGACAGATGTCAGTCTCACTGATTTAGATTAACCACGGCCTTGAAGGTTTATTTATTTCAATAATACATCATAATACAACTCCAGCTTTTTTAATAATGTTTATCTAAATTAAGAAGATACTTTCAAAGTTTGTAACCACCCCTCACCTGCAGGAAGTAAAGACAGAATAATAAGCCAAAAGAATGTAGTTTAGTATCTTTTTTTCACAAGACCACAGCCTTAAGCCTGGTACACACAAAAAGATTTTTTTTTAATCTTACGACATTTTTTTATCGGTTCAAGACCTCATACGTGAAGATAAAAAAATCTGGCATTAAACAGTTTTGATCACTCTTTTTCAAAGTCACTTGTTGTGTGTCACTCATACGTAGAGTTGGCTCACAATACATTGCTTCATTCTTTACTTCTGGCAAGGACCCCCGAGCCAGGTCCTGGAGAACCACGGCCATGTAGGTTTTAGATGTTTCTTTGCAGCAACACACCTGATTTGAATTAAATGGCTGTCCAACAGCTTGATGTTGTGTTGCAGCAGGGAAACATCCAAAACCTGCAGGACAGTGGCCCTTAAAGACCAGGCTTGCGGATTCCCGAGTTACAACGAACGAGCCATTTTCAGTCCTATTCAGCGGTTGTTTCGGGGAATATCGACCTTAGCGAGTAGTTGTTGTGGCGTTCAGCCGGTTTGGTCTGATTGAGTAAAGCACAAAGTGAAAGTAAAGCCAACTAAAGGTGTGAACATTTTAGGAATTTCCACTCACTCAACCAGAGTCCCCTTACTGTCCAGATGTAAGCCAGCTGTTAACTTTATCATTGATTTTGGTTGGAATAAAGAAGTGGAAAGCAGATGTTAAGAGTCCTCCAATGAGAACAACTATGTTTTTTTGTTTTAGACAAAGCTGTTTTGTTACTTAACAAGTATAAAAAAGGAGGTGTTTTTAGCTCACCGACACAATCTGCTCGATGGTGAGGAAGTCACTGAGAGGAGCGTTGCGTCTGTAACCCCAGGACTTTGAGTCGATGGTCATGCAGTTTTCCCATTTGTGCTTGAGCAGGTGTCCGGGCTGGTAGCGATCGGAGCAGGTGTAATACCCACCGTGGTTGCAGATGGAGCCATAACCCCACCGATCGTTTGTCACCACCGTTTCTCGTACTGGGCTATAAATTAAAAAATAGATTTCATCAGTTCAGTTTCTGCATCCATGATTAAAAAAACAGCTGAAAAGCACTTCTGTTGCAAGCTGACCTGTCGTTATAGAGCCAGGCCAAGAAGCCAGTGCTGTTCCAGTATTTGTCAGGTGCGTCTCCATCCCCATCAGACCAAAGCACCTCCGGTTTGTACTTGACAACAAGATCGTAGAGCTCAGGCAGAGTTTTGCTGGTAGGAAAGTAGTTAGTAGTAAACACGTTTGCAGCATCCTGATCAAAAAGTGGGTTAAACCACTCAAAGAGAGAGTGATACAGCCCTAAATGCAGGTCGCTGTGAGCACGCAGAGCACTCGCAACCTCATCCACCAGGTCTCGTTTTGGTCCCACGTCCACTGAGTTCCAGTTCCAGGAGTTTTTGGAGCCCCAAAGTGTAAAACCTGAGAAATACATAAAATAACAGTAAAACTCCTGTATGATGGCAAGACTACCAAACATTACTCACACCATTACTGACAATAAACGGTCCAAACCAAACAGCCTTATATTTCTCCATCTTAGCGAGTATTACATAAATACAAAAAAACAATGTACCTTCGTGGTGTTTAGTTGTCAGGACGATGTACTTAGCTCCTGATGAGGCAAAGATATCCATCCATTCCTTGGCATCGAAGAACTCTGCTGTAAACTTAGGGGCAAAGTCTTGGTACTTGAAGTCTGGAGGGTAATTCCTTTGCATGAAGTCAACATACGGCTTCAACTGTTGCTTCTGCCAATACCACCTGCAAAATCAATTAAATTAAAACACAGTGAAGGAGTGCGACCAGTTCTAGGGTACCAAACTACATTTAAATATGCAAATCATAAAGAGATAACTATGCTCTAACTACAGGAGCTTTGCAACTTTTATAGCTCTTTACATGGCAGAGCCTTAAAGTCACTTGTGTAAATCCTTAGTGTGTTTAAACTGAGACCAGTTTATGTATCCAGAGAATTACATACTTGTAGGCTTTTTATTATATAAAAATAATAATTAGACTTTAAAATGGATAATAAGTCATTTGACCACTCAGAAAAAAACATTTATCAACTCCATCTACTGATGAACAGTCAAAAAACGACTGTGCGCTCCGAAGCAGCTACATAAAGGTCTCTTTATTGTGATTGGCTGTTAATCCATCTGATGTTGCATTTAATGTACCTCGGATTTGTTTTGTTTTTTTGTTTTTTTTAACATCACGAGAATATTATCAATGTTTGTTTTCATTTCTTGTTTTACATTTTTCTGACAACTTTTCAAATATTTTGACAGAGAAAGTTTGTAATATGTTTTGTTGATAGGCTACCTTGTGAAATTTAGCTACAGATTTAATTATTATAGAGTCATCTGCAAAGTCGGCCAACATTACACAAGCAAAACCTACCTGACATAGTAAGAAAAGCATAAACGTAACTCATAAAATATGACTGTACTCTATGATGAGATAAAGACTAACTAGAAGTGTCTCATAAGAAACTTACAAGAACTGAGACATTTTTGACGAGTCACATTTCTGCATCTACTTCCTGGGGAAATATCCCCGCATATTTTTCGTCTGTGAATAATTGTAACCGTAAATCCCTGGATTTTAGGGCTTTTCGTGCCATAAGTCCCTCCATTTTGTCTCAAATTGTTTGTGAAGTTGAGATAGCGACTCAAGTTAAGAGTAAACGCTTACCAGAACCACTCGCTGCCAAAGCTCGGCACAGAAAACACCCCCCAGTGTATGAAGATGCCGAACTTAGCCTGGTCGTACCACTCTGGCAGCGGTCTGGAGTCGATGGATTCCCAGGTCGGTTCGTATCTGGCGCTGCAGATGCCGACTATCTGCATCAATAAAAGTGAAGAGACCACAGCTAAAGCGGCCATCTCAACAACCAAACTGCGAGAAAATGATCTGGTTGGGCGGGTTAAACAATGTAAGAGCAGGCAACAACATCACATGAACGATCATATGACAGTCGGTTACAATAAACAGGAAGGTAAAAAGGTATGAGCATTTACAAGTCCCAAGACTTCCTTCTTCCTAAAACACTGCGTACGTTCGATTTACATATAATGATTCGCTATTGATATTCAAGTATCAGTATTTGCGAGAACTCCGCCCTTTCGGACTACGCCGTTGTGTTACATGTCGCGCAACTATTTTACACATGCGCAGTCCGCTTTTCTTTCAGGAACTAGTGAATGTTTTGGTTTCGAAACGCTGCAAACGAGTACACATGCAAGGCTACGTGGATTGCCACTGTCATATCTCTGCAGGGGATTTTGATAAAGTATGAAAATATAAGATATGAAAATAATTATTTTATCTAACTCACAGTTGGTATTATTAAGTTTTAACTTTCACTTTTTGTTGTCAGGATGTAGAAGATGTTATTGAGAATTCAAAAAAGGTGAGCCATTTAATTTAGATATAAAAGTCAAATAGTAATTGCTGTGAGTTGTGTTATTATTAATTATATGTGTCAATATCGTCCAGGCTGGATTGCTGGCATTGTTGGCTGTAGCTGAGCATGCTGGAGAGTATGACAGGATTATTGAGCTGTCACAGAGGTAACTAGCTCTGTTGGAACTACATAGTGAAACTTTATTATAGGAGTTTTTGTAAATAACAGTTTTTCCCTTTTCCTGGTTTAGGTTTCCAGGTTTTATTTTCCCTTGCTTAGGAGTACATCCTGTTCAGGAAGTTTCCAGAGAGCAGCAGAGGGGAGCCTCTCTCCAGGTGGGAATGCTTCACTCTAAAGGACTGGAAGACTAAATTTAAAAAATAAAAATGAAAAGAACTGAATAATTTCACACAAATTTGTGCACCAATTAGCTGTTACAACACTGAATCATACATCACCTTGCCAAAAAAAAAGTAGAAGAAGAATAGAAAACACCCCCACCCGAATTTCACTGGACAAATAGTAGAGGTAAAAATCACAAGTTTGATCACATGTAATCTCAACTTGGTGAGATCTGAGTTCAACACGGTTTTGTGTTGAAAAAATGAGGTCAGCTGAAACTCGTATGTTCAAGGTTTTCCTTGCCTAGATTTCTTTTTCACTAATGTCATGTGCATATTACAAGATTATAATATCAGGGTTCATCTGGCTAAAACTGGTGGTGCAGGGAGTATGACACAACATTTTATACAAGGATCAGCTGCCACATATTTTAACTGTTGTCTGATCTGATTTGTCAACTACTTTAAAGGTCCCATATTATGCTTTTTTTTTTAACAATTTCATATGGGTGTTAGAGGTCCACCAACATTGTTTTCAAAGTGAATAACCCTAAATTAAGGTTTGGTTCTTAATTTCAACCATTCCAAAAGTGGCTCTAGTGAATTCTACTGAGAACAGGCTGTTTCTGTGTCTGAGCCTCTTTATGTTCATGAGTGGCGCCTTTCCACACCCCTCAATGGGAGAGGATCTGGCTTTCGCTGGCGCCCACTCGGTGATTTTTGAGGGTAAACTCGGCTAGCTGGGGGGTCAGGTCAATGACAGTATACTGCCGAGGGGAATGTTTTTTTTCCCCTTTTTGATGTCACAAGAGGAAAGATCTCTGATTCACCCGTTTGAGCACACATTCGCTAAAAAGTGGATCAAGCAAGTGAGAAAGGTGACAGAATTTTCTAATTCTTGGGCCTCATACACAGGCTATGAGGACACATATGACTGTTAGGAAACCTTTAGACAGTGAATTTTGCATAATAATCTAAATATACACAAACCATTATTATACATACATGTGTGTATGTCAAATGCCACTCAATATGACATAAAAATACATTAAATCATTCAAACATCAGATCTTATTTAAGTGAAACAATAGCTGTTTATTTTTGGCTTGCAGGATCTTGATGCAGCTCTGCCCATCATAGAGAAATACAAAGATCATCTTGTTGCCATTGGAGAGGTAAAGATTCAGGCTACTTTCACACTAACATATTTTTATTTTAAAACAAATAAAAATGTTTTTTTTTTATCAGTTTTGTAGAAATAATCTCTGTCCACACTAGAGCTGCAAATATTCAATTTATTGTTACCTGAATACAACATAGTACATCAGAGACAGATGTAATCATAGATGTATCAATTATGATAGCTACATTTCACTGAGAGGAAGTTCTGACTTTGTTCATCTTCTACAACTAACCAGAATATGTTGGTGCAGAAATGCAACCTTTAATGCACATAAAATTAGCAGCATTTATTGAAGTATTTGTTTGTACAGCATGTGCCACATCACATTCAAGAATGATACTGCATATAGCAAATTTTCATAATATTTTGCAGACCCAGTCCTGCGTAACGTATGTGCTTGTATCAGATTTTTCACTGATAAAATGGGATTTGTTGCAATTTACTTGAGTAATAGCTTATTCGTTGCAATATTATTGCATTCTAAAGTCTTTCGTTGTTGTTTTAGGTTGGGTTGGATTTCACACCCAGATTCGTCAGCAGTGATGCCGATAAGGAGAATCAAAGGCAGGTCCTCATTCGTCAGATACAGATTGCCAAAGAGCTGGATCTTCCTCTGTGAGTTTTACTCCAGCTGGTCATGTTTGAGGTCAAGAAATCTACACGCAACCCTTTTGACTCCCCTCTGAAGTGTTGTATTTTTTGGTGGTCATATATTTTACAGTAGTTTCTCCATCATATGAGAGTATTAAATTAAAGGTGCAATTTGTAAAAATCTATTAGAATTTAATTAAATCTATCACCACATGGGGCAGCAATTTACCAGAAAGATGTGCCACATTTTTTTCTAGGTTTTATTGTAAGAAACAAGAAAAATCCAGTCACTACAGGAGGTCATTATAGACAACACTGACACTGAGGTAACTTTATACTCAGTTACTTTACTCTTTTTTTCATCCCATCACAGTATTGTCAGCTGATTGTAATAAGGAGATCTGACTGCCCGGTGAATAGAGTTGAATTTAAGTGAATCTTTATTGTGGATAAAATATTTGAACATGGAATTAAAGACAATATCCCCATGGAGACGGGTTCAGGTGTATCTGCTAAAGATTTTTAATGTTTTGGTGTTTCATTCACATTAAACTGATGTTTTGGGAGCAAACAACATTTTAAAAACAGATTTCCAAAGTGAACAAATCTGAAAATACCACCATTTCGTTTCCGTGTTTTGCTCCATCCTCTTCTTCATATGTTTGTATAGATTGCACAAGTTCACGTACATGCTCTACGTTTTATTCTCTGTTTCTGGTGTATTTCTGTGGCGAGGCGAGGCAAGTATTTGTAAAGCACATAAAAGCAGCAGGGTGCAGGAAGCAAAAAAAAGTGCATTAAAAACAAACTTTAAAAATAAATTAAAAAAATTAAATATGGCGGCGTTACAGCGCCACTTACAGGTCTGGAATATATACGACACCATTTTCAGTGGTTTTGTGTGGATGCACATTTTTTGCACCAATGCTGTCTTTTCAGAACATTTAAAAACATTTTAAAAAAACAACAGAGACTGCTCTGTGCAGATGTAGCCTGACTCTAGATCTCTCAGGGTATTTGTACACATAATAGGAAGACTGAAACAGATGTAGACATGTCCACTGTAATATTCTCAGTATATCTCCCCCAGAGCTTGGTTAAGACTCCGAGTTCCTGCAGAGGAAATTAAGGTAGTCGAGGAAAAGACGTTCAGAATGTCCCTGTATTCTGCAAAACGTACTTGTGATCAAACATCATAGTAAAAAGCACCTTTAAAACCTTTTTGAAACTGAATAAGGTTTTTAATATTGACATTTTTTAAGATTCTCACATCTTTTTTGCCTGTAACAAATATTTTTTAATCCTGAATAAAAATGTGTTTACATTTTTGTAAAATTGGGGGGAAAAACACACCACCACCACTATCCATCCATAATACTGGTTTTCAACACAGACCTGTATAAGTTAAAGGTAACCTCTTGGTGACAGGCTTACATGAAAATGTATTTATCACTCTTATTCAACAAAGATAGACAAAACTGTCTATCACTTACAGCCAAATGTGGCGATGCAATATAACCAATTTGATAATAGGTAAATATTTAAATGGATTCTGATTAGCTGCTGTGAAAGTCAGACGTTATCCACCTTATAGGGACAGAAGAGAGTCTTTGAGTTCTGCAGTTGAGCTCATATAAAGACAAAGCTAAAAAAAAATGGACTTCTAATTAATTAGAAACTGTACTATGATTTCTGAAGTATTTAGGATGATGGAATCAATATTTTAAGCAGTAACACAACCTGCACAATACAGCCTGTATCCACCAGACTTATGTACTGTTTTGTTTTTGTTTCCTCTTTAGAAATGTTCATTCAAGGTCTGCAGGAAGACCCACCATCCACCTCCTAAAGGAGCAAGGTGAGGAGTCAAGTTTCTACTGTCTTTTACCTGCGGGTGAAGCATTTGCTGAAGTATTTTAGAAGTAAGCTGCAGTTCCTTTGCACCATCACTAGGTGTAGAGAAAGCCCTTCTTCATGCTTTTGATGGAAAACCATCTGTTGCCATGGAGGGAGTGAAGGCTGGATATTTCTTTTCCATCCCTCCATCCATAATCCGGAGTGAGCAGGTACAGCTGAACACATTATTGTCTCTGTTTAATGTACATGCAGACCAAACATGATGTTGAGTTTTCACTAGTTAATCACACTGAATGTTAATGATTGTTGGTTTGTGCGTTTGCTACCAAGAAGCAGAAACTTGTGAAACAGCTGCCACTAGAGAACATCTGTCTGGAAACGGATTCGCCTGCTCTCGGTCCAGAAAAGCAGGTAAAATGTTTTTATTTTGTCCTGGTGGTTCATATACAACAGGCTAAAATCTCATCTGGAAGCTGTTTCCAAGCTTGTTATCTGATTTCTTTCTTCTTTTAGATTTCTAAATATACAAATGGTTGCAGTGTAAATAGTTGGTTGTTTTCTGATTTGATACTATGTTTTTTGTGTTTTTTCCCCCCACGCCCACTTCTGTGTTCTGTTTTCCAGGTGAGAAATGAGCCAAAAAACATTTGCATCTCTGCAGAATACATCAGTAAAATTAAAGGAGTGTCACTGGAGCAGGTGATAGAGGTGACGACCCAAAACGCTCTGCGGCTCTTCCCGAAGATAAAGTCTGCCATCAGACCCTGACGGTGGTATTTCTTTCAAGAAATACCTTCAACTGTTTGTCCATAGTTTTGTGTTGCCATTCGAATTCTTCACATTTACATAAAATTTGACTTAACAATGAAACTCCTGAAATGTAAATGAATAAAATCAGTCACATCAGTATAGACACGATGTGCACATGTTTGATTAAACTTTAAAGGCTGAAAGTCTGTATTTTTTTCACTGTTATTGAAATTTACAAGTAAAACATGCCTCATTCTTCTTTAGACAATTATTAACGGCATCAGAAAGTTCTAAGTAAATTGTTGCATATAAAATTTAGTGTGGTGCTTCACTTTTTTCCATTGTGCGTTGAATGTCTACAGCTGGACGAGCTCTGATATTATGAGGTGCAAATGATGAGAAAAGTTGATAACAACCTCGTGCACCATGACATCATGTGCACACGCATATATATTAGTGCACGTAGCGAGGTAAAAAATATGGTTACTACAAAAAAAAACGCAGCTACTATATGCAGCATGTTTTATCAGACACAGGGACGGAGAGTGCTTTTTTTTTATAACTTTATTTTTAATTGTTCAGATAGAAACAAAACACAAAAAACTTGTAAATAGAACTAGAACACAAAAAACTAAAGGGGGTGGGGTCACTGGGGATTCACACAGTATTCATAAAAACAGGCAGAAGATATTATAGTCTACTTTGGTTGTAGAGCAGCCATTTTGCCCAGTGCTTTGAAAAGTTGTGATCCATGATTCGTAGGCTGTAAGTTAGTTTTTCCATGTAGTGGATTTCCTAAATTGTTGCCATCCATTGGTCTTCCTGAGGGGTATCCCTTTTGAACCAGTTCCTTGTGATGGTCTTTTTGGAAGCAATTGTTAGGATTTTGAAAAGATACTTGTCCTTATTCTCTATTACACTTCCCGGCAGCAGCCCCAGCAAAAACTACTTGGGATCCCCTGGTACAGAATATGTCAGAATACAATCAGCTATTACAAAAATCCTTTCCCAAAAAGGCTGTAGTTTTGTACATGACCAGAAGATATGAGAGTGATTGGCAGAGAGGATTACCCACATTTAACTCAATTTCTTTCCAACGGGCTGCAAAATTAGAGGAGCACCAGCACACTATATTTCTTAGGTGGGCTGCGTAATAAAGTTTCAGATTGGGCAGGGCCGAAAGTTCTGTTAACAACCACAAAAGAAAGCATAGAAAGTGTTTTTGTATGGACACTCCCAGCACGCTACAAACACTGCTGTCCACTGTGCTGAAGGACACAGAACGGATCACATTTGGTGGATTTAATTAGATTAAATGAATAAATAAAACACAAAGCTGACAAATTAATACTATTCTTTTCAAGACACGTGAGGAACCTTTTTGAAAAATTAAATGTAACCTAAAAGTGAACTATTTTTAGAGCCTCCCCTCAAAGTATCAGCTGAATGTCTTTAGGGGAGCTCCTGTGGCTTTCGGGGGAGCCGAGCTCCCCCGCAATTTAAACACTGCTAGATTGTAATTTTCAGTAGTTTTTCAAAACATCCACAGTATAAGTATATAGAAATTTGGAAGATAAATTGCAGTTGTTCTGAAGGTCAAATGTTTTGTTTGATACATGATTTCATCTGGACTTGTTTAAAATAAAATATGAAGGAAAGGAATAAGTCAGACAATAACTCCCCATTTTTGAGTTTTCAAGGTGATGAGGTGAAAGCAGTCCAACAGTAACTTTGTAAAAACATATTTAAAGAAGAAAAACAGTTTTAACTTGAGTTTTTTTCATCAGTTTCTATGAGGCATAAAAGAAAAGTCATCTGAAAAGACAATTGTTTGTATTTAGATACTAACACAATCAGGAAAAACAGGTCTCTTTTTTTCCAGGTGACATTGTGCTGCTGGAGTAAATCTGATGAATGATAATTAACTCGGATAATTTTGCACTTAAACTTTTTAAGCATGCCTGTGAGTCATAAAAAAACTGCTGGACATTTCAGCATGAAGTGAGTCTGTTAGGATATTTCAGGTGCAGCAGAAATATGTTAACATAGTAAATGTAGGAACTATTATTTCTGTTTATCCTTTAGTTCAGGTTTATTGTGGCGCCGGTGTTTGTGTATGTTTGGGATGGCACAGGTGACCTATATTTTCCTTGACCATTGGTGGCGGTGTCCTGTCATAACCTCGAAGCCATCCATCCATCCTGTTGCTGTAGACCGCCATCCTGGACTTCAGATCATCATTCATCAATTTTCTCATTCATTCAATAAATGGCAAACACACCCCAAACTTACCTTTCAGTCTGGACGTTGGTTAAATGAAGCACGTTATGACCAGGATTCCCCGCACCCAGAGCGACTAAAATAATAGGACCAGATAGTTGCTACAGTATACAAAAGTTTTGTGTAGTAAGCTATTTTTTATATTAAGAGCTAAGATGACATTGATTTCTTGACCAATAAATTCCAAAACCTTTATATTTTGCAACAAATAATTTAGAGCCAAGAAGGTGTTTCCCTAATGTATTGCACAGTGTATAAGAGTCTACTTTGATTATCAACATCAAGGACATCTGGCCATATCCTTAACTCCAAACTAGCCTCGGCTTAGGCCTACTTGGCTTTGTCATTGATCTTCTCTTAGTGAATTTGTAAAACAAAATCATTTCTTCTGAAAAAATCGGAACATTTCCAGTTGAGCTATAGTTTGTATGTTGCATGAACAGCGGCATTGTTTCTTCCTGCACAGATAGATCAGCATTTGGGGTAATGCTACCATTATACATCCTGAGTAAGGTTCCTGTGTATGTATTTCTTTAGAAAAAAAAAATGTTTACAAATTTAAAAAAAAAAGATTATTATGCAATGCTCAACTTAATACAAGCCATTTGCAATTTTGGCAATCATATCTAAAAATTGTGATATAAAGAAATAGAATGTGGTGTTTCATCTTGCAGTAGGAAGATGAATTGAGGAGTATGGCTTAATGGTCTCTGGTACAAAAGATCTCCTTTAGCGTTGTGTTGCATTTAATGTTGCACTGGAGAAGCTCAAAGAACGAGAGACATTGATAAAAATACTCAGTTTCTTTAGCATTTCAAAAAATTTCAAAGGGATTATTTTAACAAATGATGCTGTGTGAGAACAGTGAAGCCAACAGAATGTGGTTTGGCATTGTGTTTCTAAAAGAAGCAGCTCTCTCTGGCAGAAAATGTGGCACTTAGGAAGTAACATGATTCTCCAAAACCTGTATAGACCAGTAAGGAAAAATTATGCAAGTTATGTATATTATGTGTACTAATGCACCCCATATCATGAGGGTTTTGGAACATGCACTATTAACAAGTCAGATGATCCTTCATCTCTCTCTTCTTTTTTTAAAACCTAATATTTAAATGTGAAGATGCCAGCTCCGTGTGCTAACTCAATTTTGTTGTACTTACCTACAATAAGAAATAAAGAAGTCTTATTTTTTCCTATTTCCCCAACAGAGTTCTGTCTGTTTTAATTCAATTTAGTCTGAAAGCCTGAAAATCACATCTATAGTCTTATTCCCTTGTGTACACGGAGTCCTGCTATTTCTCAATATTATTTTTTTGTTTGTTTTTTAAATCATGTAGCATAGGTGTTACTGTCCTGATTATTTATTAAATGTTACTCCACAGCTTTATCCACTTGTATTTGTTTGGCGTTACACACACTTTCTTGCTTCTCTTTGCACCTTTCCCAGAGTCTTTGACATTTCATTACAAAATAGGTCAGTTTTAATATCTAATTTATTCTATTCATATTAACCTTAATGAATTATAAGGTTTAAATAATTTTACTAACAGGGTTGTAATAATAAGAAATCTGTGCATTGATTTGGTGATGTACCATGTGATTTTTGTGTTTAACATGAGGGAGTCTGATGAGATTAGGCTTAATCGGTGTTGACGTACAAACTATAGAAACT
Source organism: Rhadinocentrus ornatus (assembly GCA_037177495.1). Classification (NCBI taxonomy): domain Eukaryota; kingdom Metazoa; phylum Chordata; class Actinopteri; order Atheriniformes; family Melanotaeniidae; genus Rhadinocentrus; species Rhadinocentrus ornatus. The sequence goes on along the minus strand of JBAMHW010000022.1, from coordinate 19,943,279 downwards.
GCTGCATGGCTTTATCTAATAGATAGACCACTGTAATGGACTTTATTCAGGCCTCATTAAGGCAATGATAAAGAAGCTTATATTGATCCAGAAAGATGTTTCACGTATGTTTTAACATTAGCCTGAATAGGTCTTAAAATAATGCAAATAAAACTTCAGGTGAAAGACAATATTTTACACTGTTTTATTGAAACTAAGTCAATATACAGAAAAAAGGCATAAAAATACCCCCAAACAAACTAGTTACAGCTTTTCTACTGCTTTAGAAATTTGATGGTGAGGTGCTGCTAAAAAATACACTTGATTAACTGATCATTTGCAAGTGGGAACACCTCCCTAAAAGCATAAAGTTTACCAGTTTGCCAGGCTCCCCCAAAGTTTACCATTTAGGTATGTTTGACTATTGTACAGTGCCATATTTGGCAAAAGGATATATATATATATATAAAAAAGCATATCTACACAAACAACTCACACTATCAAGCATGGTGGTGGAGGGATGATGAGTTGGGTTTGTTAAGGACCCACATGACCTGGACAGCAGTCATCTAATTGACCTTGAACTTTGTATACCAAAGTATTTAGAGACAAATAGGAGACCATCTGTCCAACAGTTAAAGCTCGGCTGAAATTAGATTAGGCAACAGGATGTTGATCCCAAGCACACCAACAATGACTTTCAATGGTCTTTAAGACCCTTTTTCTGATGTCTTTGTAATTCCATTTCCTTCCTCTGTTTTCCTGTCATCTGTTGTGTGGCAAAGTACACTTGATTTATGTTTGCCTGAAAAGTGCTTTACAGGTATACTGCATTACCATAATTAACACTTCAGTTTATAACTGATTTAATCAGTCGGTTTCTGAGATCAGTAACTGATGTCCATTTGTTGTTTTGTTTAGTAAAAGACAAGTTCCTTAAATTAAAGCATTTGTAAAAGCAAACAATCAGTGATGTTTTTTTTTTTAAATAAACAGTTGTTTACTTAAGATTAGCCTGCATTGTTTGACTTTAGTCACTGCTGCATAAACACGTACACTTAATTGAGAATGACAAAAATTACTTTAGCCAAATCTCAGGTTTCGTTAGTAATTCTTCAGCATTGTTGGCTGTTTAACTTTGTACAATCGACTCAGTTTTTTGTGACTTTTACACCCTCTTTATAAAACTTATGCAGTTTGGAAAGACAGATATTTTTACCGATGTAGGCGAGATTATGCTGTATAAATGCTACATTATGATCTAGAACATGATAGTATAGATGTAGAATTACATGGAAATACATAATGTGCTGCTTTCACTTGTTGTTGGACATCTGATGTTTGCCCAGGTAAAGGTTAGTTTACACTAAATATTAGAATTTGATTATTTTGTCATGGGATGGCACCTGGGAGCTTAGTCAGATTTTATGGGTGGCCCAGGGAGGCAATGAGTCACCCCTAAAACTTAAAATTCCTCACACTTGTGCACATTACTGTTATTATTATTATTATTATTATGTTACTGCGTAAATAAGTTAGTCTATATGCATATGGATTTTTATTGTCAGATACATTTACTACAGCAAATTGCTTTTTTAAATTTTTTTTTAAACTTAAAAAGATGTCTAATAATGTCTTACCAAATTCTTTGAAACTTTCAGGTACAACTTTTTTTGGTTGCTCGTTGACGTGTAAAAGAAATACCTACCCCCGATTAACTTGTTTTAGATGAAGACTGAAATCAGTCAACTGACACGTGACGTTCACAAATCAAATCGGCGGGAAACCCATGAACGCATCGCGTGTGCACTGCACGGACCGCCCTGGGCGGACACGTCAGCGGTCACACGCAGGCACCGTGCAGCGACTGACGGAGTCTCCGACCAGTGCGGCGGTTTGTTGAAAGTCCGAAACAGCGAATGAACTTTATCTCATTGGATCGTGTTTGTAAAACATCACTCGGGGTCGCTTCGGAGAAAATTTGCGTGTCCTTCAGCGTGTCCCCACTTCACCGTCTCTCCTCGCTGGGTCTTTTTTTTTTTTTTTTAAGGAATTGTGTCAAGTCAAAACAAGGTGTGCAGCGGTTCCCTGCTACAGTTACACAATGCTGGCTGCGCTGCATGCTCTCTGAGCTGAGGACGTGTTTATTAAAACGTCTGGGAGTGAGTGGAAGTTATCTTTCTTTGTTTTAAGCAAGCTTCAAAGCGTCCTCCATGTTTGTTGTGTCAGCTTGTGTTTTTAAAATTTAAAGCATGTATGACATTTAGCCAAGTTAATATACTTTTATCAGGATTTGTTTTTATTGTTAAGCAAAAGCATGATATGGGTAGTTGTGCTTTAATTATCTTGTAAGCATGGGAACATAAACTGATGGTCATGAGCTCCACCACGTAATTCAGCCTGTTGGAGAGACCCGATGTTATTGCTGTGCAGGCTTCTACAGGATAACATCATGGCAGGAGACACGGTGGTCTGGAGAGGTTTGAACTGGGTGAAACAGGCGGCCAGCAGATCCCCAGGCTCCGGGAACCGGAGGCTGGTAAACTTCCATCATACCACTGGAGCCAGGGTGAGCAAGTCAGCTGTGATTTGGCCGTCATGCAGCTGCAGACTGGGGTCATGTTTCTCAAACATGCAACCCAGATACCTTCTCTGTTTTCCTGCCACCATCACATCACCAACAGCACAACAGTAGTAATGGGTTTTATGAGGAAGATGATACCAGGACAGACCCTGCATGGGAGATGGGTTCAAGTGGAAAGCAGGCAGGGAAGAATTAAACTGGATTTATTCTGGCTAATTGAGCTATTTTGATTTCTAATAGTGTAATGAGGGGTGTGTTCCAGGTGTGGTGTTTTTATTCATTTCTTTTTTTATTGAGGAAAAAGCTTCAAAAACAAAATCTATCTATATATTTTGCTTTTCTGTTGGTGTACACTACTTTTCAGACACCTGAAAATTCAACACTTTCCAGTTCTTCTAGAAACTGAATTAAACTGTAAACAAATTCATACTTTACATACAGCTGCTTAGAAATCTACTGAGACATTTGTATCCATAGTTGCTGTTGAAAAGCCACCATTGTCCCTGATTCTTTGTAGTGTCCCTTATAGTACCCCGTATGGTGAACCTGATGGGGCCCCAGTGCGGAAATGTATTGTTGGGCTGCTTTGACCCCCATTATGCATGACAGCGTCCATATTACCCCTGGATCCAGAAAGTGTTTTTGACCTGAAAAGAGGAACTGATCTAACTGTAGCTCCTCGTCATGTTTCCATGCAAGTAGATCCTGAATTGACTGGTTCCAGCTTCTCAAATGTAAATTTTTGCGCCTTTTTAGCATCAAACACTTAAACCTAAGAGACGATAGCATATAAATGTGTTGCCAGATAAGTTGAAATGAAATTCATAATAAGATTTGATGCTAGTTCAGCATTATTTCTTGTTTATTTGTTTTCCAGATTACAAGGTTAGGGACTTTTGACCTTCAGGTTGCAGTGTGGACTAGTTGCAACCAAGACAGCTGAAACCTGGCCATTAAAACTGAGGGGGGAAAAAAAACACCTCAGCGTCTAAGTATTTATTTTTGTTAAGAATTATTGGCACCACTCAATTATTAGTCCAGAATTGGGGAAATTTAACTGTAACTTACACAAATGTTTGTAGTTAAAATATTCTGATTTGATATAAAAAGTTCCAGAGCAAAATATGTAGAAGAAAACTTGGACAATTCAAACACAAAACATACCACAGATAAAATTATCTACCCACTTCACTGATATTTAAAAGTACATTTTGCAACAACAGCCTCTTAATATTCAGTGAAGCCATATACAGTAGGAGCTACCTGCTGATAGTTTTATTGCCAGAAAAAAGTTATTTTCTGCATATCAAATTTAATCTCTTTCCAGTGGGATTTAACATGTGACTCAGCCCATCTTTACTGTTTCAGCCATTCTGTGTGTTTAAGACAAAAAATATTAAACCATAAAACCACAGTTTAATTATAAAAGTCATTAGTAAGCTCCGGACTTAAGAAGTCTTTTTGTATATTCAGTGCTTCCAGTAACAGAGCCCGCAGCACGATAGAACCTCCACCGTGTTTTACTGTTGCTAGTGTACTGCATCTCCAGGGAGTTTATTTTGCTTTCTGTCCCACAATAATCATAGCTTTTCTGGGTAAACCTTTTACGTTTATCATGCCTTTCCTCTTTCAATGGTCATGTCCTCCCTGGCCTTTTGCCCATGGCGCTCTGCTCATGGTACAAACAGAAATGCATATGATTGCTTAAGGTAATCTTCAAGCTTTTCAGATGTGTTGTCACATGATTTTGCCACAATCCACATGAGCCTTAACAGTCTTCTCTCATTGAGTTTCCTCTCGGCTGTCTGTCCTAGAAGTACTTTTACCACCATGAAACTTCTTGATAGCATTAAAAGAGGTGGAAACAGGAACTTGTGGACATTTTCCTCTTTTTCTTGCTGCCTTTAGAGAAGTCTGAAGGTAAAAAATAATAACGGCCAGTAATTTTCTACCAGAAATGCATCTGAAGTTTCTCAGAGTTCAACGTTGGCACCAGATACCAGAGTATCACACCACATGCACAGTAATTAAAGAGGCAGAGGCACACAGCAGCTAATTTTTTTTTTTTAGGAACAGTGTGACTACTAATGTATTTCTTTTTTCATTTATTAACTTTTAATAGGTCAAATTCCTGAACAAAATTATTCCTGAGTGCTGTCATGTGCAAGGCTAAAACCCCACTGAGTCATGTGTTGTTGTTTTTTCCATTCAGAAGATGCTCAACAAACATGTGGAAGCTTGCATCCACAGAGCTACGGGGACACAGTTTCACAGATATTCAACTATGGGCACTTGTTTCGCTACCTGCTTTGCTGGAGCTACAAATAACAGCCAGGGGAGCTGCAGTGGAAGATCTGGAGCTAAACATCTGAAGTATCACAGGAACTGGTCAAACCAGCTGTTTTCTGGACATACGAGGCTCTTTAACCAGGACAACTCTACAGTGGGGCGGCTCACATCAGAGGATATTGAAAAAGCAAGAAATGCTAAGAAAACTGAAGCCAGGCAATATAAGCAAGTGGTATTCTCCCCCACTCTATTTTAAAAAAATCATAATTAAAAAAAATAAAGCTCATAATTACATTGACCAGATATTTTGAGTGTGATCATCACACCACAGCAACTTTAGCCTTCAAGTTTGTCTTTTCTCGTTCAAGTTTTCTTTTATTTCAGCTCAGTGAAAGTGCCCGAGAGAGGAAGGTGCCCATCACACGGATAGGAAGGCTGATAAATTTTGGAAGTAAGTGGGATATTACTGGTATATTGGGAATGTTACAACTCATACAGCTGGTTTGAGACGCGTTTAAGCATCATTAGCTTCAATGGCAGCGCTCTGCAGCCACTGGCCAGCTGTAGGGTGCCGTGATCCTGCATGGAAACAAATCTCTAATTAGACAAAAATAAGACACAACACATTGTGAACCATTGTGTTACCCTCACAGCGTGACCATAACCAGTAAGATTTATTTAAGTTACATTGGTCTTTGTTCACATTCAGTGTTCCTCACTAAACTTGTTCTGTGTCTTCCAAACATGTCATGATTAATTTCCTTCCTCTTGTTCTTAAACCCCCCCACCTCAAGTATATTGTTCACATACTTGAGTATTTGCTTCCTCACTGCCTTTGCTACAGAGCTCTGGAACTTTAGCATATATAAGAATTAATATTAGTAACTTATTAAGCAAAATAAGACTTTAAAATTAACAAATGTAATGTTTTTTGTGGTTTTTTTGTGGTTTTTTTTACTACAAATTCAAAGGTCCAAAGTCTGATTTTGTGGCATTTATGAGGTCAGAATTATAGCAGCAATGCTAAATGATCCTGACATTATTAGGTAACTTCCAGCTATTTTTGACTGAACTTGAGCAAACGATTTGTGCAAATGAATTAGGCTGGGGTGGCACTTCCTCCGGAGCAGCAAGGGTTTTCTGGAAGACTATCAAGTCACGCTGCAGGACATCACAGACTGAGGTTTTGCTTTGCAGTAAAAGGTTACACAAAACCGGAATATTTTACTCAGTTTTATTCAGTATTGTTTCATTTTATAGTGTTTTACTATCAAAGTTTGATTATGGACGCTGTACAGAGACTTCGACCCTGGGCCCTCTGTCAGCATTTTTCCAGACGTGCTGACTGGGACTTGAGACATCCAGACATGCTTCAGAAGACTGGGAGTACAGAGTATTTCTGGAGCATACCTTACAATCCAGCTAATATATAAACACGCTGCCAAATCTCTCGCTGTCCTCTTGTCGAAGGATACATAATTTTAAATATAATTAAAAAATTTCCAGGCCTTACTTTACTCCTGAACTCTGATGGATTCAGGGTGTTAATTTGATAAAATAGACCTCCTCTTGCTGCTGATTGCTGTTATCACTTGTTTTGCTGCTGTCATCGGAAGCAGATTTGGGCCGTTTAAGCATTTTCTTTTTGCAGGTCTGGCAGTCGGACTCGGCTTTGGAGCGATCGCAGAAGTGGCCAAGAAAAATTTTAAACCTAAACAACAAGGTGATGACAAATGAACCTTTGTTCCACTATTTTGTTAGAGAACTAGTAATTATTAATTAGATGTGTGTTATGATTAGTACTGGTTATTCTGAATCTTAAAAGGGCTGAAAATTTCACAGACTGTTTAGAAACACACATGCTTTAGTTCACTTATCATTTAACATAGACAGTTAAGATAACAACTAATATGCGTCAACAACATATATTTGCTGGTTCATCAGTGGGATGTCCTTTAAATCTGCTAATCTAATCTTAATATCCTAAACAAAGAGAGCTTTTTCAGTACCAGATCATGGATAGATTGAAGGGTTTACTTCAATGCTTGGAACTGTGGATTATTTGTATCCAAAACATGATCAGATAAGCAACTTAAAGCCTGCTTTGAGACCACTGAAGACCCTGGAATGCTGACGGTTGTGGACCTTTGTCCTCAGTCACCTGATCTCAGGTCAAGCCAAACGCTCCCAACGTCAAAGGAAGTTCTTTGGAGCATTGTCAGATAATGTTGGGATGGCTTAGATAATTAGGTTTTATACCAGCAAGGGGACAGTCTAACTCTAAATGTTGTATGTTTCTCAGAAAAACTGCACTGTATGATTTATGTAACCCTCTCTTGTTTTTTAGGTGATAAAAAGGCTGTTTTGGATTCCAATCCTTTTCTCTCTGAAGCTAACGCTGAAAGAATTGTCCGAACACTTTGCAAAGTTCGAGGAGCTGCTCTAAAACTTGGACAGATGCTCAGTATTCAAGGTGGGGTGTTAAGAATGTGCTTGCATGGCTCTAAATTGTGTTAATCCCTCTAATTCCATGCAAGATACACAAACGGACATTATATGACACAGGAAATCTGAATGTCTCGCACATTATCGATGCATATTATGGGCCTAAAGTCTCTGTGATAAAAAAAAAAGTGAAGTTACTGCCTGACACAATTACCTCACAACAATGTTTCTGATTAAGGTTCACTGGCAAACAATCAAGAGCCTTTTACCTGCAGCAAAATGTCATTATTAAAAATAAACCTGCAATAGACTGGTGACCTGTCCAGGGCGTACCCTGCCTCTCGCTTGCTTATTCCTGGGATAGGCTCTAGCCCCTAATGACCCTGAAATGGACAAATGAATGGATGGATAAAAATAAACCATAGGCCAGCTGGACACAATAAGTATCATCCCACTTGAGCCATTGTAGGCAGCAGAGCTGAAACGGACTCTGAGGACTAAAAACAACATGTTTATAGTGGATAGTTTTGCCCCCATCCTTAGCACGGGCCTCTGTCAAGTGTCTGTCATGAAAATCACAAAGCGAATCGCTTGTTTTTGTATAGGATAAATCTCTGCTAGTCTTTCAAAATCCCACACAGCAGTTCAGCTGTGTGTTTTCTAAAGGGGATTCCTGAAACCCATTTTTTTTTCCAAGTTTCAACTTGTTTTCCTGATCCCATATGGTTGCTGAATATGAAAAGACTTTATTTACACAATTCATGTTGACTTTCAGAATTCTTTTCTTACAGTTGAAGTTTTTCTTTCAGAGTTTTAAATCTTGTCAAAATGCTGCCTTTTGGGCTTGCAAGACTTTAGTCCACTCCTTCACTCTTATGCTCTTTGCAAAGAGTTCAATTCTTGTCCTTCCAAATAGTTTCTGTGATTGGTAAAATTAACTACCCAATCATTTCTGTTCAGTAACTTGGCTCTCACCTTGACTCAAACCGGGATGAGTGCTGGTTTCTGTTTTCTGTGTGTGGCCTCCACGTGCCTGTATGACCTCCCTACAGCGCCTGGGCATGCTCCTGATGAGGTGGCGGATGGTCTCCTGAGGGATCTCCTCCCAGACCTGGACTAAAGCATCCAC
>JBAMHW010000022.1:19917871-19934753 GCA_037177495.1 Rhadinocentrus ornatus | reverse complement strand
CAACAGCATGTGGAATTTATTGTCAATCAGTGTTGCTTCCTAAGTGGACAGTTTGATTTCACAGAAGTGTGATTGACAGGTTAAAACTGAAAGATTTTAATGTTATTCCTCCAAGTGACCAATAAAAAAGGAGATAACGTGACTAATGAGTGATTGTGAGAGTGCTGATCAGATTTAAATTGAACAGGTTGTCTAAACTTTTAACTGGTACCTTAAAATCCATTTACTTCATGGACTAAATGATGATGATTTTTTTCATCAGATGATGCCTTTATCAACCCTCAGCTGGCTAAAATCTTTGACCGTGTCCGACAGAGTGCAGACTTCATGCCAACTAAGCAAATGCTGGTACAGTATAAGCTGAAGTAGAAAACACAAAAAGCAGCTTTCACTCTCTTCTACTAATTTTTTTTTCCCTTCCTTCTGGTACAGAAAGTCATCAGCAATGATCTGGGCCCAAATTGGAGGGACAACCTGGAGTACTTTGAGGAGAAGCCGTTTGCAGCCGCATCCATCGGTCAGGTGCACTTAGGGAGGCTGAAGGATGGCAGAGAGGTGGCCATGAAGATTCAGGTGAGCAGAGCGTTTACTCGAGTTAAAACATTAAAGTTAAGTGTATTATCCAGCAGATTGAGAGGAAAACTCACACTGTTTCCCCCTTCAGTACCCAGGTATTGCCAAGAGTATCGACAGTGACGTGAACAATATCATGACTGCTCTGAATTTAAGCAATGCTCTACCTGAAGGTAACATTGTTGGAGATTTTTTTTTTATCATTTGTATGATAACCGCTGCCTTTGTGTGAAGTTTGTAACCTCAGCGAATGTCAACATACTGACCCACAGCAGCAGCTCGGCATGCATGATTTTCTCTTTCTTTATCCCTCATTTGCACACTTTTTTGTAGGTCTGTTTCCTGAGCATCTTATTGAGGTCATGAGTCGTGAGCTGGCGCTGGAGTGTGATTACATAAGAGAAGCGAATTGTTGCAAAAAGTTTCAGTAAGTTTGTTTTTTTTCTTACAACTGAGGCTGAGTGTGGGATAAATTTTGCTTGTCTTTGCAAGGATCTGAACAATCTTTAGTCATAGTTTTCATTTTCTTCCCTGCAAATAATTTCACCACTAATTAAATTGACAGCACAGTTGAGAGAATTACTTTCAGGTTTTCAGTTTTGGTTTTTAGTCCAGTCTGTCACGGTGGCTACTGCAGCAGGATACTTTCTGCTTTCTTCTGTTTATTGCTGGTTTCCAAAATATTCTAATGTATGATTTTTTTTACCTAAAAACATGCAATGTCAGAATAAAACCTTTACACGTGGTACAGCATCTTTTTCACCAAAAGCCATATAGTGTATAAAAAGTAAGGTTTCATCCTGAAAACGGTCCAAAACCCCCACATATGATAGCTACTGTCATAAAACCTTGCAATCTTTGCTTTTCTCAACTCATTGTCTTGGTTTAATGGCCCTTGCCTTTTCTGTCCTGTTCACTTTTATCATCAACAATCTCAGTAGCAGGCATCTGCTTTGGAAAGAAAACCTCTGATAAACCCCCCGAACCCGCTGCACCAGCAACCAGCAAATGAACAAAAGCCTGTTTTCCGTCAGAGCGGCGCCACCGCTCTCGTCCCTTTTAAAAACTGGTCTGTCTTTCAACAGGTTTGAGAACCAAATGAGAAACGTCTCGCTGCTGCTGCTATTCATGTTTTCAACTATTTGTGGTAATAGCCTGTAGACCAGGGTGGGACTCTGTACTGCACTGAATCTAAGAATGATTGTTACCAGTTTATGACAAATTTTGTCAAAGTTAAATGTTGATTTCATGTACATAAACAGGGTAAAAGACACCAGTTAGTTGTTTTGTTTTTTTAAATTTCTGTAGAAATGTGTCTATATCTTTAAACTTAAGGCAGAATAGCAATATGTCATTTGTTCTTTTATTCAATATTACACCTAATTTATTGTTTACACAAAAAAAGAGAGTGTCATCCAGAACCAGCTCTCACACCAGCCAGCCATGTGTTTACAGATAATCACATGTTCAGCTTTTACTTTCAGTAAAATCATGGCTGGCAGCATTAAAACCCTTTTCTTGCTCTGCAGGCTGCAGCTAAGATGCTCCTTCATCTTTTCTCAAATGGTGGAGAATTTCTTCTCCTGTAGCTACTGACATTAGTAGCCCCAAGTTACGTGCCAGCAGTTTGAATCAGTTCAGATCGGACTCCTGGCCTCTGTCAGTGGGAAAGGAGGCTAGCAGTGAAGCATTTAGCAGCTAAAGGGGGGGGAAGTTCTCTGGGGAGTTGGAGTAGAGTGAAGACAGAGTTCATCAAGGGCTCAGAAACTTGACTCCAAATGAATGACGGCATTGTTTTGAAGTAAGAGGTTTTATGTTAAAAAAAAAAGCTGCTTGTTAACACATTTGTCCAAAACTTTATTTTTTTTAATAGTTTTTGTCGTTTACAAATATAATCCCAAACTTCTGAGAGGTTGTGCTATATTTGAGCGTCCATTTTTCTTGTTAATCTGCTTGAGACAATGACTTTGTGGTTTCTGTTTGTGTGGCAGGGAGCTGCTGAATGATCACCCATTCTTCTACGTGCCTGATGTGATAGACGAGCTGAGCAGCAAGAATGTCCTCACCACAACGCTGGTGACCGGTTTTCCCCTGGACCGGGCAACAGACCTCTCCCAGGAGCTTAGGAATGAGGTATGCCCTCAGAGCTTCAGGCCACCATAAACTCTGCAGGGCTTAATGTAGACACCACCAACACTACAGCGTTAATGATGACGCGCCCAACGCAGTTGAGTTAACTGATGTCAGTAATAATTGTTTCTTGTCTTGCTGCCAGATTTGTGAGCAGATCTTGATTTTATGCCTGAGAGAGCTGTTTGAGTTCAGATACATGCAGACTGACCCGAACTGGTCCAACTTCTTCTTTGATCCACAAACCCACAGGGTCAGTGGTTCTCCGTTACTAAAGAGTCCCAACATATTGACCATTTTAGACTCTGAGATGTTTTTTTGTCTCTTTAGGTTGCGCTGTTGGATTTTGGAGCCACACGAGGTTTTGCCAAGAGTTTCACTGACGCATACATTGAGGTGAGAAGCTGTAGAAATCTCATTTCACTGTTATAGTTAGTTGTTGTGTTACGATGCCTTTTTCTCATTATCAAGTGATTCTTATAAAATTGTCTAGTTGGATGAGAAAACTTTTTATTACCGGATCTAAAAGTAATAAATGCAGGTTTATTAAAAAAAACAACAAAATTTAGCCCTTAAACACATTATTTTGTGAATTTCTCCCATCAGGTTATTAAGGCAGCTGCAGATCAGAACAGAGAGGGCGTCCTGGTCAGATCCAGAGACATGAAGTTCCTCACAGGATACGAGTCAAAGGTAACAAATATAACATTCCTTCTAACTACTTTAAAGTACCAACCACAACCAGTTGTGCTGTTGTTAATGATTATGTGTCAGCTATGCTGTTATCGTGCTTCTCTTCATGTATAAATGAGTCTCAGAGGGTAGTGGGGCTCTCCTGCACTTCTAATTAAGTAATTTGATTTAATTGTTAGCAGAAGCTTCAGTCAGAGCAGATCAGCTCTGTAAAAGCAAACAGATCAAGATCTAGGGTGATTGAAAAACTTTCTCTATTTTATCTTAAGATTAAAAAACCTTTGAGGAAGTGGCTACAACAAAGACTAAATGAATAGGTTTTATCTCCTTTCTTAAGTTAAATAAGGAAAAATGAAAACATTGTAATGTTCATTACAAAAAGCATTCACAATTAAGACTAAATGTTTATTTATTTTTAAAACTTTTAAAAGACTACCTTATACCCTCCAAGGCCCATGAGGTTTTTATTTCTCTTCTTTCCTTTGAGAAATTCACTATATTAAAGTCCAAGTCTGGCCTCCCTGCTGGAAATCTCTTGGCCATATTAGGAGCTCTCAGCATGTATGCACAGAGGTCTGAACATGGCCTCGGGGCTCTTTGGGGGCCATCTGTTCCAGGAGTCTTTGTTTGCCTTATGGCCAAGGATCTTTTTTATTACTTTCCATGCGTGTTTAAACTTGTAGTCCTTCTATAGAGAGGGGGCAGCCAATCAGGAGCGTCCTTTATGCATGGAAAGCTTCTGCACAGCCGGGGCTTGTGTTAATTAGACATTTTTATAAATGTTGGTATTGTATGACAGAGTCCCTTTTTCATGTTTTGCTCTAAGCTAACCAGCTGCTACTTCCTGTAGAACTAATGGAAATGAGTGATATACACTCACTGGCCACTTTATTAGGTACACAAGACTAATACCGGGTTGGACCCCATTCGGCCTTCAGGAAGTCTTAATTCTTGGTGGCATAGATTCACGAAGGTGTTGGAGACTTTTTTTTCTTTTTTTGGGGGGGGGGAGGGGGGGGGGGGAGGAGAGATTTTGCTCTATATCGACATGACAGCGTTACACAGTTGCTGCAGATTTATTGGCTGCACATCTATGTTGAGAATCTCTCGTTCCACCACATCCCAAAGCTGCTCTACTGGATTGAGATCTGGTGACTGTGGAGGCCGTTGGAGTAAAGTGAACTCATCGTCATGTCCTAGAAAGCAGTTGGAGATGATTTGAGCCTTGTGACATGGTGCATTGTCCTGCTGTAAGTAGCATCAGAAGATGCTACACTGTGGTCATAAAGGGATGGAGATGGTCAGCACCAATACTCAGGTAGGCTGTGGTGGTTAAACCAGGCCATGTTGGTACTAAGAGGCCCAAGAAAATATTTTCCACACATTACACCAGCAGCCTGAATCATTGATACAAGAGCAGATGGATCCATGTTTTCATATTTTCACCAAATCACGTTTCCATTTTTCAGACCATTCTCTGTAAACCCTAGAGATGGCTGAAGTTTGCCACGTTTAAATCCTATTTCTTCCTCATTCTGATGCTCAGTTTGAACTTGACCATGTCCACACACCTTTTGTTGCCTTGTGATTGGTTGATTAGCTATTTGTGTGGAGAAGCAATTGAAAATGTGTACCTAATAAAGTGGCCAGTGAGTGTAAATCATCTCATCTAACAACAAATGTACAAATTTATATAAATATTAATAAAAACTTGTTTCTTCTGAAAAAAAAAAAAGTCCATGGAGAATGCCCATGTGGATGCAGTGATGATCCTGGGGGAGGCCTTCTCCTCCTTGGAGCCTTTTGACTTTGGAGAACAGAGTACCACGGAGCGCATTCACAGACTCATCCCAGTGATGCTGAGAGAGCGCCTAACGCCTCCGCCTGAGGAAACCTACTCCCTTCACAGAAAGATGGGTGGCTCCTTTCTCATCTGCTCCAAACTGAAAGCTAAAATCTCCTGCAAGAACATGTTCCAGGAGGCGTATAGAAACTACGGGAAAGATGGACACCCTGGGTCTAAACACTGAAGACTGGTTTTTCAACGAAGTTTATTTAGACCTGGATTGTTTTGATGTTTTTGTTTAGTTTTTTTTTTTTTTTTTGTCTTGGCATGTTGGACAATGCGTACATACTTTTAGGCAACCTGGGCCAGAAAATATCCTTTACTGTACTGACTAAAATGGACTCAGTATCTGCCAATTAAGAACTATTTTATGTGTGCGCGTCTTATTCAATCGATTATTTTGACCAGGATTTCCATCCAGACTATAACCCTAGCTTTACTCTATATTGAGTGAGGATTTGTACGTGTTTGAATGAATTTGTTAACTGTACTGTAAAGCCTTGTAATCATGTACCTGTGTGGTGTGAAGGAGTGTACTCCATCTGATTAGGATTGTCAGTTAAAATAAATTGACACTCATGCAGCAAAAAAACAAAAAAAAAACAATTAAACATGACTGTCTTGAAAATAAAGGAAAAAGATAAATGAAAACCAGGATAATCTAAAAACCAGAGCCAGTTGTGGTTATTTTAGATGAAATTATAATTGTTCCCTGTGTTACTGTAAAACAATTTCTGTGGCCATTCATTGAGCCAAATTACATCATTCTGTATCACAAACATCCCCAACATTGTTAATCAATAAAGCTTAAACTTGACCACTGTGCCCACATAAAACAAAGACCAGAAGCTGCATATGTGGAAAAGAATTCAACTAAAGATTTTTGGGGCTGAGGGTGAGTAGACGCCAGCCAGTTATGAGAGGATTGTAAAGAGAAGTTCAGATCATTCCACCTCCCTCTGTTTGAACTGTACATGCATTCAGACTGCATCAGTAGAACATTAATTTGAACACAGCACTTTTGCAAAAGGGTGTAGAGAAGTGCCCAGGTTCATCTGTGTTTGAGTACCTTAACCACTTAAAGTTTTAAAAACTTTTAAAAAAGCAATGTGCTTTCACTGTGTACTTATGGGTTATCAAGTGTGGACTTAAGAAGGAAAATGCTCATTTGATCAGCTTTAATTTACAACGTAAAGGGTGCATTTACTGAGGAGATTTGAATACTTAAAGAACATTACACCCAGCTTACAGACTTGAAACGGTAATCATTTGCTCTTGCAAAAACCTTGCCACCTTAAAACCAGCTGCAAGTTGGCTCCTCTGTGGGAGGCTCGAGTCATCTTATCGCCGAAACTCTGCAACGCTCCACTTGGATTGTGATGCTAGAAAAACCAAACTCAGAGCGCAGCAGCTTTGTTGCTTTCCGCATGATCTCTTGAGAATCAGCTTCTTCATCTGTGTACACAAACAGAGGAAACATTTTCTTAAACTAATCTGATTATGTAGACATTACAAATACAAATTTGACTAAATAAACCTGTAAAACAACTGAGCTAAATACAAAGTTAAAAAAAAAATCTACAAACAATCCTTGGACAAGATGAGGCCATAAAAAGCAGGGAGGAAGGGTCAAAGGTAATTTCAGAGCAAACTCCTCTGGTTTTATGTATCACTGTGTGTTTTAATAGTATTGACTTAGCCTCTACCTATGGTGATGTGGGCCGACAGCAGAGAGCGATTCATGTTGAGGCTCCACATGTGCAAATTATTAACAGCTGCAACGTCTCCAAGGCACAGCAGCAACTCTCTCACAGCGCTGAAGCTAACGCCCTGAGGAGCACCTGCACAGAAACCGACACTTCATCATTATTAACCTCATGTCACCAACACGGATGGAGGTAAATGTGCTTACCTTCCATCAGGATCCTGAACACCTCCTTTGTGATGGGAAATGTTGTCCCAATAACAAGAACTGAGAACAGGAATGTGCAAATTGGGTCGGCCACTTTATATTCAGGCTGTCCAGAAGAAATGTGAAATATATTTCAAAGCATAAAACTGCTATTCTAGATTTATGCTCATCTCCACTTTCTCCTTTAGCTTTTTTTATTTTCAACTAAGTCTTTAAGTAAACTAGACCAGTGTTATTTTACTTTTTATATAATGTCAACAAATACCAGTGAATGTTTACAGCAGCAGAACAGTGTTAAAAAGTGAAGCTACTACATATATTTACAGATCATTTTTGGTGTGGAAGCATCCTCTTCTCTTTGCTGGCATGACTACGGGAGATGCCACCAACACCGCATTTATGCTAAACTCATTCACGGGACTTTTCTTTTTATTTATTTGCACATAAATGAAGAGTTATTTACTGGTGTCTGCATGAACTACTGAGTTCACCGTTGCATACATCAACGCAGAACCAAGCACCACTGTCATCGATTTTTAATTAAACCTGATCAGACCCCAAGTTTGAGGAACACTTGTGAATAAAGGGGTTATATTAGGTTAGAATGATGACACAATTTCCAGTTTTGTCTTTACATAGGCTGCTTTGCATACACAATAAAACAACTGGAACAAGTAGGCTGTGGTGTTTAAACCATGGAGCCCAAAGCATGCAAAGAAAATACCCTCTTTCACCATTACACCACGATGGATCCATGATTTCATGATGTTTCCACCAAATTCTGACTACCATCTGAATTTTGCAGCTGAAATGGAGACTCATCAGCCCAGGCAACATTTTTCATCTTCTATTGTCCAGTTTTGGTGCGTGTGTGTGAATTGTAGCCTTAGTTTCCTGCTCTTAGCTGACACCAGTGGCACCCGGTGTGGTCTTCTGCTGCTGTAGCCCATCTGCTTCAAGGTTGGACATTGTACATGATGATGTATCTTTCCTTTGCTATTCTATCATCTCCAACCAGTCTGCCCATTCTCCTCTGACAACAAAACATTAGGGTCCAGACAACTGCTACTCACTTTTCCTCCTTTTCAGACTATTCTCCGTAAACCCTACAGATGGTTGTGGGATAATCCCAGTAGATCAGCAGTTTCTGAAATACTCAGACCAGCTGGTCTGGCACCCTTTCTTCCAATATGCTTTATTTAAATGAGTCTTTTGTGCATAATTACTTAAAGTAAACCAAAGCTTTTCACTAAGACATAAAAAAGTTCTGCTTGACCTTTTTAAAATTTAAGATTTAAGCTGCATTTGGTATTTAACTGTTTATTTGGCATCTTTAAAGTTAACAGACTCCATACCAGTTTTCCATCCTCAGGTATTTTTCACTGAATATAGAGTTGTTTTTGACTAAATAATACATAGAATGCTGGTGGAATGTAGCATTACATATATGTGCTATGAGTGTTTCAAAATTAAAATTTGGCCACAAACATCAAAACTATTAGAAAAACAGAGAACCCTTTCCACAGTTAATCATGGTGGCTGGAAATATTCTGCTTTGGGTTTATGTGGCAGGAGGAATTCCTGTAAACATCACCACATTCTGGGTGTAATGTGGTCAGTGTAGGAGTTATGAAAAGAGGCTGACCAGGATCCAACTAAATTTGGAAGCCGGTTTGCAAGACAAATGAAAATATCTTAGAACTTCTAGTCCAAGAAAGAGTGACTGGAAGTCTTGAATTAAGAACAGATTCACACGGTTGCAGAAATGATGACCTGTTCAGTTTTTTGTTATTGTTACTGACCCAGATATGGATGATGATAGCAGCCAGGAGGACGCCGATGCTCTGCAGCAGGTCTCCCAACACGTGAATGAAGGCCGCCTTCACGCTTGCGTTGCTGTGGCTGTTCCTGTGAGGTTGTTTGTCTTTCTGACGCCAGCTGGTGGGAATCCCATGGCTGTGGCCATGTGAGGCCCCAGACTGATGCAGAATCAGGACCATCCTGAGTAAAGTCAAGACTGATTTTAGTGTCTGATCACTGCTGACTGCTCTCTAAAATGAAGAGAAATGACATAGAAAGTGACCTCAGCACACTCACAAGATGTTGACGCCCACTGCACAGCCTGAGGTAATGAGCATGATCTGACCGTCGATGTCATAGTCCCCATCAGTGATCCTCTGTATGGCCGAGAAGACCAGCACTGCTGTCACGGCCCAGATAGACACAACTGAGAGAAACATGCCCAGAATCTCTGAATAAAGGAAGTTACACAAGTGAGGAAACACATTTACCAAATATTGGCAAGCAAGTTTGTTCAGTCAACAATTAGGATTTGTGTTTTTGTTCCACCTGCTCTATGCCATCCAAACGTCATGGTTTGTGTTTGAGGCCTGGATGAGATCCACAGAGAGAAAATGCTGATCACAATGCTGCCAAAGTCTGTCAGGAGATGAGCTGCGTCTGTCATGATGGCCAAACTGTGAGCAGCATATCCACCTGCAGAGGAAACAAACCAGTAAACTGCCTGATGGTTTGTGTAAAAATGAAAGATAAACTTAATTTTATTTTGCTTCCAGGTTGACAGGCTGCACACAATGAAGATAGAAATAATTAATGATCTACATGAAGAAGATTTGAAATATTTCAGCCAGGAAACCAAGTCTGTCATCTTACCGATTACCTCTCCAGTCATGAAAACCAGGCTGACAGCGCAGGCGATGAGGAGTTTCTTTCTAGCCACACGTTTCGCACCACTTTCAGCCTCTGACACGTCCTGCATCTCCTTGCAGAGCCACTCTGACTGCACACCATCCACACTGGACATATCGTCAGTCGACTCTGAATCTGAATATTTTTCCTCTGGAGAACTCATCCTGACGGATGACGGAAAACACACCAAGTATGTTAAACCAGTATAAAAACACTGTTCTAAATTTGACTTGATACAAGGTAGGACGCACCATGTAAGAGGCTCCAAGTAAGTCTCAATCAGCTGCTGTTCCTCTGCATCTGTTGCCAGCTCCATAACTTCAGGTGACGTTACAGCAGACTCCCTGATATTAGGTTTAACTCGTGTTTTTTAACTTACCACCTGCTGTAATGCACGCTATCTGTCAGGGGTGGAGCGCTGCAAGAGCCAATGACTGAGGTGACAACAAAAAAAACATCATGACACTCCAGTTTAACCCAAGTTTATTTTATCCTTTAAATTTACATTATATTAATGTTCACAGACCAACATCTGAACGTGGAAATAATAGAAGAAAAATTGTGGGAATGTTGTTAGAATGAATAATAAAGAAAAAATAAGCAGTTTTAATATTTCTATCAATGATTAAAACAAAAGAATAAAAGAAAGAAAGAATAAAAAATAAGAGTCTACCGACGCACGTACTTATCTGAAGGTAGTCAAGTATGACTTCTGGTACTATTAGACAGTGGTTGTCCAGACTTTAAATAAAATAGTTATTGTTCAAGAAAAAGACAGAATTATGTACTACCTTTGTTTTGTACAAAAATAACATCAACGTATTAAAAATAGAAATTTCATATTTTAAAATTCCTTAATACATTAATAAAACCTCAGATCAAAAATACAGCTCTGAATTTACATAATAAATCATCACACACACAACAACATGGAAACAAACAGAGCTGCATGGGATCCAGAAACATGCAGCTCATCCAAAGAATTTAATGACTCAAAATCTTTGTTTACTTTGTTTGTTACTGTTTGAGGCAATTTACAATTTTGGTTACAGTTTATAGTGGAGTAAAGGTTAAGATCGATTGTATGGCCTTTATCAGTACCCCTGTCTGTATGCGTCTCGATCCAGTTAGCTTAGCATCAACACAGCAGCTCAACACCTCTGAAGCTCAACAGTAAGCCAATAGTTATTAAGCTATTTGATTTGTGAGGTGGAACCATTTCTGATTAAAAAAAATTGATCAATTCCCCACTTCTAGTCTTTATGCCTCAAGATTTTTCTGAAAGCTACAAGGGAAAGTTTCCTTTGACTCCCCCAAGAGGCGAAGCTTTGGAAGCACTAGACTCGCCATCTTTCCTTGAGCTTTGTTAATCAACTCCTGGCAACAGCTCCAAGCTGCATTCATATCCCATTATAGTCATCTGTACATATAGCATCAAGCAAAGGTTTGGACACACTCACCCATTAAATGTAAATGGGTAGGTGTGTCCAATCGTTTGACTGCTACTGTTCAAGTTTATCAAGTTATGTTTAATAAATGCTGTTAAAGTAAAACCAAGCCATATAGATCAAAACCTGTGGCGCATACAGTAAATATGAGGACCAAACCATTAAAACCAACAAAACATAGTAATATTTTTCAGTTTGCAGCAGCTGATTTGTCCTTTTGGCATAGTTTGGCTGCAGTCAGTCTTATGTTTTATGCTCTGGAGCCATGCAGGAGGTAATCCACATAGGCTTTTTCCCATCCATATGATCTAAAAAGAACGTGGTTGAAAAAATTAGTATCTCTCAAAAGAAAGCGATTGTCCGTTATCCTAAAATGTCCATCAACATTACAAAATAAAACGCCACAGAGTTATTTACGACCTGAGAGAAAAGACTGCAGCTGCAGAAACTGTTCATGTAGTTTAGTCACAACATTTTATTGATTTCTTTGCAAATCTCAAGGATCTCGATGGAGGTCCGCCCATGTCCAAAACCATTTATTTTAAGTTTCTGTGTGAAGTGAGACTGAGGTGTTTAGCCCTTAAACAATCTGAGAAACCTGAATCTGCATGCTTGAAAAATAAAAAAAACCTTGGATCATGGGTGAAGACATTCTCAGACTATCATGGCAGCTTTAGGATTTACAACAAAAACCTGCAGATTTAAAGTGCACAAGAAAAACAATCATTTCAGAGCTCATTGGCTTTGATTTGCATGGCTTTGTCATTTGTCTGTGTGGTACACATTTTTCCCAAACTTCCTATATATATATATAGAGAAAAAAGTTTAAAAAATAAATATCAGATTGGACTAAAGATAAATTGGCATAAAAGAAAACACATGGCTATGTGAAATAGTTTCAGATTAATGTAAAAAAAGTGAGGATCAGAGGAAAATACATTTTCTGTGGATAAGACCGCTTTTGAGGAAAACCAGCTACAAACACACTCTTCTGAAGTCATTAGCAAAACTTTAACTGGCTTTACAATACTGTCCCAGATGTGAAGCTCGAGAGATCGTCATTCCTCATCATCCACTCACTTAGATCAATTCATTTTGCTGGAAGTGCTATCGGGGTCTGTCCAGGGCCTGAGGTGCCATTGGCTGCGTGAGGCTGGATCACGATCGGTGAGTTCTCACCTGCAGAAAAAACGAGGACAGATTAAAAATGACGGTTGCCGTTTCTTTCATCTCCACAAACCTTTACCTGCAGAGCCAATGTCTGCATGCAGAAAAACTTTATAGTAACAGAGACTGGCTGGTTTCTGTTTGAAGCATGAGCAACATTGACCAATCACATTTAAGAAGTCTTGACTTGCGTGCATTTAAAAAGCAAGCAAAACCACCAACTTGGGATGCATTTGCTGAAATGCAATCGTGAAATATCTGCTTGTTTAATGAGATTTTATCCATTCAAATTATTTTCCTTCAAACAATGACCAAACCAGAAAGTCTTTGTGCAGACATGTCTGCATATCTGCTGCCGTCCTAGTAGCCAATAAATATTAGTAAAAAACAGGAGTTATTAGCTGATTGATTCCAAGGTCACAGATTTCGTGTCAGAGGAAAGGAAACTAACCTTTTAAAGGGAGTGAAGGAATATAAATGTTAGTACAACCACATTAAAAGCAACATGTGAATATGATTAATGACTAAGGAGATGTAAACTCAGTGCCAGTCACAACCTTTATCCAACACAGGAAAGTTATTATAGGATAAGAGGATTCACAGCAGTTGTCAGTGAGACATCACCCAGCTCTATAGTACACATTTCTGTTTGGTTGTGAGTCTACCCAGTTTGACGTCATGAAGTTAACCTAAAACACTGCTTGTCCAGCAGTAACAACAAGCCGTTTTCAAATTTCTGCTGGAACCCTAAACACAAAGATTTACCTCTACTGAAACCTAGATTTTGCAATTTGAGCTTCAAATGAGCTCAAACATACATAACAAAGAATCCATTTTAAACAATAAAAAATAATAAACCTTCGGGACACTTACATTAAGACACGATTATGTTAGTGAGTGAACGGGCAAGAAACACTGCTTAACAATCAGCCAGGAGAGTCAAACAGCACAAAGCAGCAGGGAGCTGAGGGCAGATTAAATTTTCCTGAAGAGGGAAGACGTTTACCTGAGGCTTCAGTAGAGCTTGGCTGTATAACTATTACATGGTCTTCTGCTGTAAAAACACAATTCGCTCCCATGAGGATTAAAGCAAGAATATGCAAATATTTTATATTAGTATGACACCTGCAAAAAACTAAAGAAAACTATACAAAGGAAATCTGCTCCTCTACTTTCCATGAAGGCTTTACTGTACGTGTACACACTAGTCGGGCTGTAATGTGATGCATCACAGCCTAAATACTTGGAGGATTAAAACATAGACCCACTAATAATGATCCTGAGCTAACAGAATATTAAGAGTCCTTACTACAGGGATAAGGAAGTGATACATTCCTTTGACAAGCATTGCTGCATCATCTCAGACTGATCAGATTTGATATGCATGTGCTAATTGTACAATATTATGCTATCTAGAGTTGAAAATTGCTGAGCCATAAAAAGATCAGTAGTATGTTGTGTGTGTCACATGCACCATGCTGCCAATGTACATCTGGCCTTAGACAACAGACCAGCAATAAACAATAATTCACAGGATATCTGCCGATACTTTAATGTCATTGTAATGTTTTGTTTTGGATCTAAGGCTACGTTCACATTGCAGGCTGAAATTGCCAAATCTGCCCCTATGCGACCTGTATCTGATCTTTTCATAACAGTCTGAACGACACAGATCTAATTTTTTCAAATGCGACCCAGGCCACGTGGATATGTGGTCCCAAATCCAATATGTATCTGATCTTTTTCCACGCATTAATCCGACCTACACGTCATACAAAACATTGTTTAGAAACTCTTATCTGTAAAGGCGCTCACTTCTCTCTCCCACCATTCCTGGCTGCGACTCCGTACCCACACGTTTCTCTGTACAGACGTTGCAGCCACTGCTTCACAAAAAGCCATGTGCAAAAATCTGGTTCTTTTGTAATCTCCTCCTTAAAACGATGCCATTGAAAATGTGCTGGCTACGGTTGGACAATAACTTTAAAATTGAAACATACGCTCCGCTGTTACCGTCCACGTTTACTTCCGCAAACACGAAGATGTCGCACGCACGCTCACTGTCACTTTGTCGTGTCTTCTACGCATGCGGGACACTTTTGGTGCGCATAAGGTTCATACAGGAGATCACATACAAGTCGCATTTAATTGTAACTGTAAACAGACTCCCCCAAAAAATCGGATTTCACAAAAAAATCCAAATTGAGCATTATGCCCAGCAGTGTGAACCTAGCCTAAGATTCTAACATACAAAATGGAGTTTAGAAAAAAAAAAAAGTGACTTCACACTAACAAACATGTAGAAGTTTCAGTGTGGGCAGCAGGACCATGGCCTTCCTCTACTGGTGTATAAACTGAATTAAGTATAAAAACAAAGTCTATTACCTGCTTCCTGTTCTCTGATCTCAGCCTCCAGGTCCTCGGGGTCCACATAAAAGTTTTGCTCGTCCTCTGCTGGTTTGCACCTCCCACAGCAGCAGCAGCAGCAGCAAAAACAACAGCAGCAGGTGGAGATCGTGCAGCATACCACAAGAGCCTAAAGGAGATGGTGGTCAGTGTCTTAAGACTCATTGTAAAAACATTCAAATAGACACACACGTGTATATTTTGGGTTGCACTTTTTGAAATACATGCCATGCCCTCACCTTAAACCAGCACTTGGTCATGAGGAAATGATATTTGACACTTTCATCACCAAACTGCTCTGCCACATAGAGGCCCATAGATCCATACTCGTCGTAGATTTTACGCTTGTTCTCATCATTCAGGATGGAGTTGGCGTTGTTGATCTCCTTGAATTTCTCAGCAGCTTCGGGGTTATCTGGATTCTTATCTGGATGATATCTCAATGCCAATTTCCTGGTGGAGCAGAGCAAGGTTAGAATTCAGTCACCTTCGAGGCCATGTGTAGCTTAACTGGTTGAGCAGCTGCCCCATGTACAGAGCTCCTCGACACAACCAACCCAGGTTTCAATCCTGGCCTGGGGGGCCTGCTGCATGCCGTCCCCTGCCCTAACTCCTTTTCCTGCCAAGGGACTATCAGATAAAGGCCAGTAAAGCCCCAAAATATCAGTCACCTTTCTGTTTTTCAAATGTATATGTATATATTTTTCTTTAAATCTAATAATTTTACTAAATGAATGTAAAGCACTTGAACTAAGCTATTTGACCAATAAAGCACAGGTATTAAGGATGTCCCGATTCAATCTAAAGTAACGGATTGGAAAATCATCTCATTCTTTAAAAAAAAAAAAAAAAGAATCTCAGTAGTTTGGACAAATGCCAAATAGTGAGTTTTACTCTGCACCACTTTTGCACCAGGCAGTTGTTCACTTTGTCAGTATTTTAATTATTTTTCCTCAAAAGAAAAAATCCCCTCAGGTTAATCTCTTAAGAATTATTTGAGGGAACTTGGGGTTTAAATGACGTAAAATTGCCCACACCAATCAGACACAAAGTTTTATTTCCTTCTCTTAAAAGTGAATTGAACAAAATGGATTGCCTTTTAAATTAAATAGTTTTCTGTAGAGTAAGAAAGAAGGCAGGGATAGGCAAAGTCGGTCCTCAAGGGCTGCAGACCTGCAGATTTTGGATGTTTCCTACTGCAACAAATCCCAGTACAGAGCTGTTCTGTACTGGGATGCCTAAGGACAGTCAAGTAACAGACGCAAGCTGACGTCAGATGGAGGAGCATCAATCACTAATCAATGCATCTGATTTTACTTCTACCAAATCTGACAAAAGCTGAAATTGTGACATGTCTGACTATTAAGTTTTAACAATTACTTATTCACAGAATTATACATATAAGCTACATCTGGTCTTCGGTCCTACAAGGGCCGCTATCCGACAGGTTTTTAATGTATTCCTGCTCCACCTGACTCAAAGTAAATAGATTTAAAGGCAAAATAAGTAGCATTGACACCTAGTGTTTCAAATCAGAACTGCAGTCAAAGGAGAAAAACACAGAGAGCGTTCTTCCTCCCCCCTCGGAGAGTTTCACACATGTTGCCAGTTAGTGAAAGGACGGCTGTTTTATATACAGTCTATAAAGGACGGAGAAGATAGCACCAGCAAACACTACGATGACGAGTGAAGATTCACACACAGTAACTTGCTATGCTTTGCAATGCTAGTGCTAACTTCACACGCTGGTGTTAGCATAAAATAGAGTGTAAACAAAAGCTGCATATGCTGTGCTGTTGTTTGGCAACTTAGGGAGTCACATGTGATTGGTTAAGGAACCAGGAAGTAGGAAAAAGCTACACAGTGCACAGAAATTATTCCATCACGTAACTCTTATTTTAAAGAGAAAAGCTTGACAAAGACATTGTTGATGTAGAGCAGTGATTCCCAACCCTGGTCCTCAAGGACCACTATCCTGCAGGTCTTAGATGTCTCCCT
>JBAMHW010000022.1:19863554-19890820 GCA_037177495.1 Rhadinocentrus ornatus | reverse complement strand
TGGCCCTGCAATGGACTGGTGACCTGTCCAGGGTGTACCCTGCCTCTCACCTGAAACAATGCTGGGATGGGCTCCAGTTACCCGTGACCCATAATTGAATAAGCGGTATAGATAATGACTGACATTTAGGCATACACTTTATTTATATGTAATATTACTACTTTTTATCTTTGAATTAAGCTCTTTGTCATGCTGTAGCTTTGAATGTTGAGACATTTGTATGTATCTAATGGTCATGATGCCACATGTGTTCTCCACATGCTCGTCGAGGTGCTGAGAAAGAACAAAAAATGTATCACTTTTGGGATTTAAAGACGCATACACCGCCAGATGCACAACCCTGCCCTGCCACAGACAAAGGGTCAGTAGACCCTTTTCTTAATTTATGCATACGTCATGCGTGCATGCACAGAACTGCAATGAAAGGGCAGAAGGCTAAGCTGTTAAGTGAAATAGGCTATGTGTCCATCTTTACTAAGGGAATAAGAGCAATTCTAGGCAGTTGTTTTGTTTTTGACTGATCAAATCATTAAGGCACGCGAGCAGGGAATACGTTTTTACCTGTTTCCTTGTGAAGAAACACCAGCAGGCAGCCTGGATACATATGATCGTTTGTGCAAACTGGGAAGCTATGCACTGGCCATCTGACGACACCAAAATCATGAACCTTTTTTTTTTCCTTGGTATTTGCAAATATCTATCTGGTATCTATTGATAGTAGGGATCCCCAATATATCGGCAATAATATTGGTATCGGCCGATGTTTGTCATTTTTTAACATATCGTATCAGTCCAATGATCAAAACTGGGCCGATATTAACAGCTGATATTTATTTTCGTCTGATTGATGTTTGTGTAAGTGTGTTGGGAGGAAGAGGGGGGTTTGGCCATGCAGCCATGTTTGGACATGTGACAACAATTCAGCACTACATTGTGGGATGTAACTGAAGCTAGAAGCAATGTCAGCTGTGTGGTAATTTTTCACAGTGTCAAAAGAAGATACTCGAAAAGCAGTATGCAATCCCTGCAAAGTAAAAGTAATGCGAGGAGGATGTCGTGTCAAATCATTCAACACCACAAATTTATTATGTCATCTGGAAAACTACTATCCAGAAGCTCACAAACAATGGCAGGAAACCAACACCCCTAATGTTTGCAGAATTTTTACTTTGTACAGAGATTGATTACCTTAAACCTTTTAAAACCTAATATAAATATTGACATCGGTAAATATCGGTTATCAGCCATAACAACAATATTAATATCGGATATCGCATCGGCCAACATTTTCATATCGGTCCATCGCTAATTGCTAGTATCTATTTATCTGTCTGTGCATGACTGGGAAAGTTGTGTGGTAAATAGGAATTCTCTCTGTTCCTCTATCACCATCATCAGATCAGACTTTCAATTAGCACTTTGATTTAATGACCAAATCTCCATAGAACTCCAATTTCAATGTTTAATTTAGTAAAATGTTAAACATTGCTGAGTAGTGGTACTGTATAACCTTATTGATGTATAGCTTAAGTTAGATAATTTTTCCTTTTAAGGCCTGGTACACATAAGCATTTTTTAATCTGATGAGATTTTTTTATTTGTTCGAGACCTCACACGTGAAGATAAAAAATCCGGTCTTTAACAGTTTTGATCATACTGTGTGTGGTGTGCTCTGACAATGTCATCACACAACATCACACACATAACGATGCTGTCCTGCAACCGATCTAGAATCTAGTCTTCCTAGCCAGAAATCTGTCGTGATCTAAAAAAAAATGAAGATCAAGAAACATAGTAACCGGAAAAACGAATAAGAATTACCATGGCAACAACAAGAGAACACAACACCCAGTACGGAAGAGGATGTATAGGACGAGGGAATGATGGTGGTCTTGGGACTATACTTACCAGAAAAAGCACAGACAGCGTCTGAAGACAGCGTGAACACTGACTTTATATACTTCGCTCTCTGATTGGCTACTTTACCATCCACAGTCACAACTCAGGAGTCGTCGGCTTTCCTCACACACGTGAAGATATTTTGTCGTAAATATTAAACATGTTTAATATTTCTGATTGTCGGCCACGACTCGTTCCGGAGCCGATTGTTGGGATGAATTCGCTCCTAACACACCTCAGACAAAATGATAATTTATAGGAAAATCTTATGAGTCAAAAAAATCAGACTTTTGCCATCCTTGGTCGGGAAGGAGCAAAATTGGGAAAAAAACAGCCCGAAATTCTTTATGTTGGTACCTAGCCCAAGTTAATCTTTTTATTTGTACTTCCAGATCTCAGCCACCCAAAGGTCATCTCCACGACACAAAGCAAGTAATGGACAGGCCTTTCCACATGAGGATGGAGCATCGCCGGGAGAGACTGAGAGCTTTCTTTATGAAGCCAACACTCTTTTTGTAGAATATGAAACAGCATTGTGAATTTCTCCACATGAGGCTAAAAACTGTTCTCAAACAAAACACTTGTTGAGATATTGTAATTTTTTTAAATTATTTTCTGTGTTGTTGCCTATTGATCAAAACTCTTGCATCTGTGTAAACGGTTCCATGAAAACGCATCGCCTTATGTTTTAAGAAAGAAAGAATGGATTATGATTGTAATGCAGCTCAAACACAGTAAAAACCTTTTTCTAAAAAAAGGAATAAAGATTTTTATAGTTAAAATTTTGCTTTATTACCCTTTTTAACTCACTTTACTAGTCATGGTTAAACTCACCAATCTAATAGTTTTATTTTATTTTATTTCACTACATGGCCATTTAAAGGGGAAATTGTAAAAATATTCTAACGTTCCATGGTAATTTATTTACATCTGTAGTTATTGGCTACAAGATGGTCATTCAAATGCAATAATATTAGTATGCAACATAAAGCTGGGTGTAAGGTTAGCTTTGCTGCAGCCAATGGTCTGTATTTATATAGCGCTTTTATCCAAAGCGCTGTACATTATACATCACATTCACCCACTAATGGCGAAAGCTGCCATGCAAGACTCTCACCACAACCCATCAGGAGCAATTCGGGGTTCGGTGTCTTGCCCGACATGAACTTGACTTGGGTAAACTCTAGGGTTACAAGACGACCGCTCTACCTTGCTGAGCCCCGCCACGCACACACCAAACGTCATTAATATACTAAATGTTTCTGAACCAGATATAAGAACAATATTCTTTTTAGAAATTAATGTTTTGTTGTTAGAACAGCAACAATAGTTACATTAGGCCCTAAAATACAGCTACATTTATTTTAGTTTTTAAATCAAATACATTTTTTGAGCATTTAACCATGGATAACCACATTGGCAGCTATATTATATCTGTGTTAATGCGATGTTGGACATTCGAGTCTTTAAAAACACTGCAACGTCTGTTTATATCCAAAAGTCAAGTATGGCTATAAGTATAGTAAGATGTCATATATTTTTTATTCAGATTTCTCTTAAATCAGAAATATGTCACTACATTTCCTTTAATAATTATATTTAAATAAAGATGAAGATTACAAAATGTATAACATAATTTATATATTTAAACATTAAATAATATATTTCCATCATGCACTTGGCTGTTGTGAGGACAAAATAATATCATAGCAGGGACAAGAAGAGTCCCAAAATGCAAATCCGCTCTGTTATCAAAGAGATGTATAACATGGTCTTCTGTGTAGTAGAGGCTATAAAAAAATATATAGCTGCTATGTAACATCTTTGTGCAGTGTTGATTTGCCTTTACTACATGTGCCACATGGATTTATTGACATGTCAGTATGTAAAAATCCCTTTTGTTCTGCAGGTACATGGTGTGTATTTATGTACATATATATGTAAAAAATATGTATTTGGAGATGCAAATCCTGCGATCCTTTTTGAGGTAGCTTTTAAAGGTAAATGGGATATTGTTCAACACAGAATAATGACATTTCAAATCATTTAATTACTTCTTAAAATAGCTATCAAATGAAATAACTATATAATGAGAAGATGACATTGAATGCAACGTTGCCCTGTTTAAGTGTATTTCCGATGTCCTCAGTGTAAAGTTTTAGTGTTGGTAATTCAGCTGTATGTTTTTGAACCATGAGAGCGATTCTCACATTTGTACAAGGTTGCATGAAAGCAAAGGTATCCGAATGGTCAAAGACAAAAATCTACAGTATACGCACTTTTCTTTGTTTAATGTAAGAAAAAAAAGAAATGGGATGAATTGCGCAACCCTAAAGGCTGAATATCTCACAACTTATTTGGTTAATTGGCAAACACGATTGCGAGATAATTGGGTGTAACTGGAGCATTCTTAGGTTGTTAACGAGATGCGTTCACCACTGTGAAACAGTGCCATTTAAAAGTAACATTTTACGATGTAAATGGGTAGAATATTTGGGGATTTGCTCCCTTATAGTACACGAGCATTAAGGGCAAAAACGAGATTCGGATACTGCGGAAAAAATCTCTGAAAGTGTTTCAGGATGTAAATGAAAAATGGCTCATTAACTATCAACAAAATAAAGTAAAAAAAAAAAAACTTTTGGAAAAAATATAAATATAACCCTGTCTCCAAAAAGTTAATACGCTGTAAAATGTTTATAAAAACAAAATGCAATGATTTGCAACAGAACACAAACAGCAACTAAGAAATTTGGCCATTTAATGGAAATATTACCTCATTTTGAAAATTTATGTCAGCAGTACATCTCAAAAAAGTTGGAACAGAGGGAACAAAAGGCTGGAAAAATGATAAACACAAAGTGGAGCAAAACTAATTCTGTTACCTAGCAACAGGCCAGTAAAATGACTGGATATAAAACGAGCTTTTTAAAAAAACAGCAGAACTTCTCAGATGCAAAGACGGGCAGAGATTCACCGATATGAGACAAACTGTACCTAGAAATTGTTTTTAAAACTAAGCTAAACTAAACTAAAAAAACAACTCCTGCCTCATCTTGTAAACGTGCTGCTGAAATCAAAATAAAAACAATGTACATAAAATAAAATAAGCCAATTTCATATATTGTTTTTGTCCAATTAAAGAAAAATAAAAGGTAGATATGAAATATTTGTAAAACCTGCTTTAAATGTAAATTCATCACAAAGAGATGTGTGTTCAGGAGCATGACATGGCAAGGGGGGCAAAGCAAGGCTAATTTTTTTAATAGTTTTACACTGCCAGCAAAACATGGACAAATTTGTGAAAGTAACAATGGGCAAACAATGATGAATCAAGAACAGAGATTTCAACTACCAACTTTTTAACTAAAGCAGCATCTGTCTTTTGAAAGCTCAACTTACCTCCATTCCTCCTGCCACCGATATGATTTTGACTGTAGTAATTGAAGAAGCAGCCAATAAACTAAAGACTATTTCGTGGCACATTTCTTTGTATGTTTCTTTGTAAGCTTCGGGGAGCATGTGGGATCAGGGTTGACATTATTGTTGTCAATGAAAAGGGGGCCCTGCAACAAAAGTTTGGGAACCACTGGAATGCTGGGGACAATAAAATCATCTCAAATGAACGCTGCAAAAAGGCAAAAAGAGAAAATATGTTCACTCCCTTTTTTTATGATTTGAATGCAATTTGTAAAATGCTTAATGTATAAACGTTTCAGAAACACAGTCCATTTCTCTAATTTGTGTTGAGCAGCTAAACATTTTTAATGTTCATCAGACTCTGCTGACATTCAGCATGAAAAATAAACATTGGACCAAAGTGGCAAGTCTTTGCTATCATTTGAGAAGGTTATCATCAGAATGGAAAGAACATTTCAGGAAATACATTTGTTTCAACACATTGAAGCCCAAATGGCAGGCTTTTAAAAGTTAAAGGGACACGTGACTCAAGCGGCTCAGAGTCCCTTGAAAATTTGGACTTCATCACGGTGGAGTGGTCTGTCACACATTTTTCAAGATTCGTCACACTTTAAGCTCCATATTTATTTAGCCATGTAATACATGTATATTTTCCCCCAAAAAATATGACCACGGAAAAACCATGTCTCCCAACGTACAAGCCACACCTGGACAGTTACGGTGCACAAACAGTTTGCTGTCCTCAGATTTGAAAGTCAAATTAATGTCAAATGAAGCCCTTTGTATCCTGCGTGCCAGCCTGCTTTATCATTGTGCTGCAGACATTTGGCTCAGAGGGACTTTGTAATGTCGTTGTGGAGGTTTACTGATGTACTTTAAGGAAAAGAAGGTAAACCGATCTTTCATTCAACATTTTGCCTTAATTATATCTCATATATCTAAATACATTTTCCAAAGGATGTTAGGTACATACAAAAAAAAAAAAAAAAAAAAGCTAAATGTACTAAAATAACTTTGAACATCAGGTTTTAATAATTTATTTATTACAGGAATTCTGATTAGCCTTCCATAAATGTTAATATACAAAACCTCTTTTCTAAGTTAAACCCAATATCTGTATATGTTTAACATTTAGAGAATGTCTTATGGCAGAGATTCAATATTACGGTATTTGCTTGTTAATGTAAAGTAACGTGGGGGAAATAAACTTTTTATGTACTTGATTTTTTTTAACACCCCCCCCCCCCTTTTTTTTTTTACCTCGGTAAAGATGGTTGAATGTTAAAATGAATAAATAATTTTAATAAAATGAATGGTTCCCCAACCTCAAATCTCCACTGGAATTATTTTGGGACAGAAAAATAGAGAATTCAAACAGGACATTGACCCCCTCTACAAGCAAATATATTTGATTTGTTCTGATACTATGAAGTGACACAATCCTACAAATAAGAAAACATTTGGATCAGATTTTAAACCAAGAGGCTTGCAGTCTACCTGTGTATCATGTTCAGTCTCTCAGAGGCACATTTGCAATCTAATTTTATCAATATTCAGATCTTTAACACGACTAATTCAGTGGCTCCTTTCATCACTGGCTGTTTCGCTCAGGGATGTGCCATATTTTTTAAAAACTGATTTTAATATTCTGCTTCCTTCATGCTCATGAAGGGGAAAGATGAATATTTAAACAATTTTATATTTTCTGCTAGCTTGCTCTAGCTAGACAGACAGACTGTTTGTTTGCCAGTTTAAATGAGTTATGTTTATTCTTTCCAGGAGCACAATGTGGACCTTTGTATTTCTTTGCATCCTTGGTACAAAAATCTGCCAGGTTTGTCAGCATCATACAAAAGACAAATAAATAAATAAATAAATCTATAATTAAAACATTAAATTACATTAAACTGAATCCTTTTTTTTTTTTTTGCAGGCTGCAGCTGCAGGTAAACTGACTTCTATGAGTGATGACGTGAGCACATTTAATTAAGCTGAAGATTCTTAAATGGATTTACGTCTCTTTTGTGTGTTTTAGACAACTCAACACAAATGTTGTATGCCACAATGACAATAGACGAAAGTGCACTGATCTTCATACCGAACTCTTCTTTATTTAATTTTGTTGACTTCAACATTGAAGAATTTCAAATTACAACAGGTAATTAAATTTTTTATATACTAAATGATTTTTGACGAAACAAAGTGATTCCCGTGTAAAATAATGTTTTTTCTTTTGTTTGTTTGTATTGTCTTATTCAATTAGAGTGTAGGACTAAAACAACAAAAGATTGTGAATGCATGCCAGGCTACAGATGGAGTGACCAAGTTTCTAACTCTCAGTCATGCACAAATTACACTTTTTGCGCCTTGCAGATAAACTCAAATTACACATGTGTTTCAAACACCTCAGGTATTTGTCCATTTACTATGTGTTTATATATTTATTTATTTATTTATATATTAAACACTGACTTCTTCTGTCTTCACAGTCAGTATCACGGGCTCCATCACTGTGCAGGGGGCAGAGTATGCAAATTGTCTGACAGATAAAACCTCACAGCTTTATAAGGAATGTTACAATAAAGTGCTTGAGCCGGTAAAAAATAAAATAAAATAAATAATAAGAAAGAAATATTTCTACATTTTTGAATCAGTAGATTAGGAATAATGCCATCAACCTAACTATTGTCTTTACAGATGAAAACACAGTTCAGCTTTTTAAGAGGATTTGACAGTTTGAACATAATACAATTTAGGTATTCACTTTATTTATAAATAAAAATCAGCATTTACTGCTGCATTTAACAGATATACTTACCCATATATATTCTTTTTCATTTAAGTGTTGGGAGTGTCATCATCAATTTTCAAGTGACCATTGCAAACAGCATCAATCCAGAAATTCTGATTATTAATACACAAATCCTGGCTCAGAACCTACAAGCCTTGCTTAGCCTGCAGACAACAGGTAATTACATCCAGCAGTGGTGGGACGCCGAACAGGATTAGATTCCACAGCAGTTTCGCCGTCTCTCAGAAATGGATGAAACTTTATTATTGTCTTTTCTTTTACAGGTGTCGTTGTTGTGACGGTGCCAAGCGGATCTGTGAAATACAACCACTCTGCCGAGATCAGCTGCACGTCACAGGATGACCTGGGAGACAGTCCACTCTGGTCTCTGGGAAGAGGGGGCCAAGATTTTAAGATAACTAACGGCAGCATTGCAAAATTGACATCAGTCACAAAGTTGACCACAGTCAGACTTCTGAGTGTAAATGAACTCTGGGAGGGTATGTTTGTTTCAGCTTCAACATTTATTTCTAATAATTGGCCCTCAGAAATAAAAATGAGTTAATGGGTAAATAAATAGCTACATGTGGCTCTTTTCCCATTCTTATGTGTAATTGTAAATAGTGCTATAAGTACATTTTGCTAGCAATGCTTGTGTGCTTTAACATAGCAGGGTTCAAATTACGGCGGGAGCAAAGGCGAGCTCGGCTCCCCTGAAAGGCACAGGAAGGCACTGTTGTGTCTTGAAAAGAATAGCATTAATTTGCCAGCTTTGTGTTTTATTTATTAATTTAATTTAATTTAATGAATTAAATCCTCCAAATGTGATCCGAACTGTTTCCGTCAGCACAGTGGACAGCAGCGTTGTCTGTTTGTAGCCTGCCGTGAGCGTCCATACAAAAAACACTTTATATGCTTTTTTTTGTGGTTGTTAAAATAACTTTCCATTCCTGTTTCTGATTAAACAAGCTGCATACAGTAGCAGCAGAAGTTGTTATTTTCTTTTTTTTTACCGCGCTACGCGCGCTGATATGTATGCATGTGCACATGATGTGCAAAGTCACAGTGCGCCAGACAAAGGCTAACCCAAAAGCTCCAGTGTAATTTGAGCCCTAAACATTAGAAAAGCTTTGATTTTAGGTAGTAATGGTAATGATATTGATATTCTTATACTTCTAATTAAACATGTGCATATCTCCCTCTGCTGTGAACAATCGTGCCGAGACAGAACAATACACTAAAGCGCGAGCAAATGTGCATAGCTCAGCCAAATTTAGTGGAAAAAGAAAATATTTAGCATTCACAGTTTTGCAGATAAAAGATGACCCTAGATGGCAGCATTGCTTTTACAGCTTATTTGTTATCCTCAAGTGGCCAGAAACAGATAGAGGCCGAAAAACTTTTTTTTTCATGCTTTCCATTATCTTTTTTATAAGAAAAAAAAGAAGAAAAAAAGAAAACAGAGGTGAAACAGCACAGGAATTATATCAAAGATTTGATAATTTGATAAAATACATAAAACACATAATGTCTTAACTCTAATTTCTTTTTTCCAGGAGAGTACAGATGTTCCTTCGTTCAATCGTCAGGAAACACCACCATATATCACAATGCCAATAGAACAATGGATGTTTGCCTCCTGCCAAACATTAAGGCCTCCACCGACCCGGCATTTCCACTCTGTACAAAGCTGACTGATGTGCTCGTTGTGAAAGTCAATTGCCAGATACCGATAAGTAGTGAAAATTATACAGTAACATGGTCAGAGGGTCTCAGCGTTAGTTCTCCGGTTGATGGTAAGCTCTGTCTGTTCTTTTCTACTTAATTTTAAGGAATCCTTGTGCAAACTTGGCCTTACTACACATAAAATGCGGATGTGACTCTTACAGGTGATGGGGTGCGGACTTACACAGCTCAAAAAGTTGTTACTTGTGAACAAAATGCAAACATTTCAACTGCTACATGCACCTTTAAAAACGAGTGCAATCAGACGCTTAATCAATCAGTTGTCATCAATAGCATAGAAGGTAGGTATCAGCATGCCCAAAATCACTCTTTTTTTTCTAACATGTGAACAGTTAATGCCATTTTCATTGAGGGACCAATATTAGATTATGAATTATAAGTAAAACAAGCTGATCATAAAACAGACTAAATTAAGTAAATAAAAGTGAATACAATATGACATTACTGTAAAGTGGGACTAATGAACTTTAACAGCATTTCACCCATTCCCACCCCCTAACAAAGGTTCATTTGGCATCCGTCTTGCATCCCATCTCTTCTTTGAGCTCTTTCCAGCCACTAAAAGTCAGCTGGATGCTGATCTTGTCATATCTCTTACTCTGTCCCTTTCGCTCTTTATTTTTCCTTCCTTCCAACATCCTTCTATTTCTACAATTAAGTCCTCTTGCATTTCTTCAGCCATGGTACCAAAAAGGCCATCATCTTGACAGCCAGTAGTTGGCATGTGGGTTTTTTTTTGGCATGGTGCCAAAAACAAATGCCTAAAACAAAAACAAAGAAAAGAAAAAAAAATTTTTTTAAAAAAAAGCTTATCGGCTCAAAGTCTTCATATCAAGTGTCAAGCTCAGTGTTGGAGGGCTGATGATTTGGGTTTGCCACAGGACCTGCCATGACCTTGCAATCACTGAGTTGACTTTAAACTCGTCTGTTTACAAACATGTTTTAGAGTCAAATGTCTGACATCCACAAGTTTGGCTGAATCTAGCTCAAGCAACAAGACATTGATTCCAAATGCAAAAACAAATCTACAACAGAATGGCTGAGAAATAAAATTAATTATTTGTAATTTAATTAACACTCTAATTAACTTATTAATTATGGTGTTGCAATGATCCAGTTTAGAGTTCAGAGTTTAACTTGATTTATATGTAAAGGCGTCAAGACAATGTAATATTTTACCTAATCTTAAAACCTGGACTGACAACTGACACATGTGCTTCCTGTGCTACAAAATTGTACAGAATACTGATTCCATCAAGGTTGAAGTGATTTTGGACATAAGTAATTTCATAATCTATTAAAAACATGTCCTTACATTTTAGATTGACTTGTTATTAAAAAGTTTATTTTGCAGAATTTGCTGTAGTGTAACCTTTCTTTTGCTGAACAGTTAATGAACAGTACTGTAAAGCAGAGGG
Organism: Rhadinocentrus ornatus; assembly: GCA_037177495.1. Lineage (NCBI taxonomy): Eukaryota > Metazoa > Chordata > Actinopteri > Atheriniformes > Melanotaeniidae > Rhadinocentrus > Rhadinocentrus ornatus. The sequence goes on along the minus strand of JBAMHW010000022.1, from coordinate 19,879,546 downwards.
TGACTGGGGAAACACCAAAGCTGGTTACACTGCTCAGCTACAATGCACAAACCAGGCTGGATTAAAGCAAAGAACATGCACGTAAGACTGTGAAGTGATTTAATCATCAAATTGACAATTGGCTCTAATGACTTTTAGAAAGAAAACAAAGAGAAAGAAAAACATCTCATTTGTAGTCCTTTCTCTCTTCCAAACTACTATAAACTACTATATATATTCAGCAATCGTCTGATTATTCAATGAATCGTTTCAGATTGAGTAATATTTGGGGAGCGGAGCAGTCTTCATGCGTCTCCTTGCAACTCTCCAATGTGCTGCAAAATGCAAAAGTATGTAACTTTTTTCTATAATTACACAACCACTCTGCATTGTTTGAATTGTTAACTTAAACCACTGATACAGAAAAGATCATCTAGTGTTTAAGCTTTAACAGTTAGTTTCATCCTTTTGGTAAAATCAGTAGCCGACGCAATAATAAAGATCATCTTTATTGTTCTTACAGATTGCTGACATTGGACTTGGTGAATTGCAGGAAAATGTTGGAAATGCATTTTCTAACTTACAGAATGTCACTGTGAAAGAGAATATAAATACTCCAGCCAGTATAATTACATCTATTCAAGTATTTAGGATCCTGGATGGCATCACAACATCAATAGACAATGCCACTACAATAGATGTGAGTATTACAGATTTTGTTTTATATATATATATAAATGAATATGAAAACAAGCAAGTCTGAATAGCAACAACTACAACTTTAAATTTGTAATAATATGCTTCATTTTTTCTTTTCAGAACATGCTGAGCTCCTCCAGCAATTTGCTGAACGAGTCTTTAAAAGATTCATGGGTCCCTACAACTCTGGAAAATAACTCAACTCCACTGGCTGAGAGTTATCTGATCTCAGTTGAGCAATTAATTGCAAAGGCAAACATAACTAGCAAAACTACAAAGAGAAATCTGGAGGTGGACACATGTACTACTTATGGGTGTGAGACCGTCGTTTTCAATGTCAGTGTCGGGTTGAGTTCTTTAGGCAATGGAACAGTGAAAACAACTGGATTAAAAAATATAAATGATTATTTGCCTACAAAAGACAACAAGAGTGTGCTCAACGCCATTGTAGTGTCAGCAACTAAAGAAAATGCGAAGGATATTCAGATTATAATCAATTTCCCTCTCCTCAGGTCGAGGCCTCGCAATGTTGAGCTTCAGTGTGTCTCATGGGACAACAATAGCAAAACGTGGATAAAAAATGGATGTTACTGGGGGGGTGCTTCTAATGAGGGACAATGCATTTGCAACCATTTGTCCTCATTTTCAATTCTAATGTCAACACGTCCCTTGGAAGTCCCTGGGTTAACTCTGATGACCAATGTTGGCCTGTCCTTATCAGTCGTTTCACTTGTTTTCTGCCTCATAATAGAAATGATTGTCTGGAGTGACGTAGTCAAGACAAACACTTTGCATTTACGCCATACTGCCCATGTTAACATTTCTCTGTGTTTGCTGGTTGCAGACTCTTGTTTTCTGGCATCATCTGAACCCCAAAACACCCCAATAATCTGGTGCAAAACCTTTGCAGTGGTGAAACATTTCTGTTACCTGGCCATGTTCTTTTGGATGTTGTGTTTGAGCACCACACTTCTTCATCAATCAGTTTTCTTGTTCCATAAAGTGAGCAAGAAAAGCTACATGCGGTTCTCGATAATTGTGGGCTACGTCTGTCCTTTGCTAATTGTTTTTATAACATTTCTTGCCACCGAAGCTAGTAGTCCAGGCTCGTACTTCTCAATGGACTCCTGCTGGCTGGTTTACGATGGGCTATTGAAGGGCACCATCTTCACGTTTATCATTCCAATGGGTATAATTGTTTTTGTCAACACCTTCTCCATGCTCGTGGTAATCATGAAGCTTTTGGATCACCATAAAAATGCAGAGATGTCTGCCGAAAAAGAAAAAGCAGCTGCTAAAATTGTTTTGAGGTCAGTTATTTTTCTGACTCCAATCTTCGGTGTGACATGGGGGTTTGGATTTGCTGTGCTGGCTATCGATCTCACCGAAGGAGCCGTAGCTTTGGCGGTCAATTACATCTTTAACCTGCTGAATGCATTCCAGGTACAAACACTATTAATAATATAAGTATCTGAATCAGTAGAAGTTCTGTTGTCTCATAAACTTTTGCCTTTCATCAATAGGGGTTCTTCATCTTGCTGACCACGTGTGTGGCTGACCAAAGGGTAAGGTAGTAAGATACAGCTGAAATTATCCATTTTTTTTGACCTTACACTGGAACTAAATCAAAGTGTTAAGTCTGTTGAAAAAGAAACAACAACAACAAAAAAAGAACAAAAGAAAACCCAGCTGTCTTTGGTCACTATGGGTGATCCCAGTTTAATTCTTAGTTATATTTTGTGATATAATGTAAAAACATTACGTAGTTAAATATGTGTTTTCTCTTATTTTCACAGACTCGTGAATCACTGCTGACTCGCCTCAAGATAAAAGTAGGTGAATAACAGCTGGGTTGACTTATATGAAAACTACGACCATGAATAATTAGCAGCACAATTCTTTTCCCTTCTGATCTTCAGGCTCCAGCATCAGTCAACAACAGCACCACAAAGACAGTCACAACGTGGAAGAAGTAACCCCCCCCCCCTCAACTTGTACAAGTTATTTATTTTTTTTAATTACTTTATTAAAATTTTTAAGAGGGTGACAATGTGAAATCTGCGCTGCATTTACTCTTTGATGTGAATATTTCTTTAAAAGATTATTGAAATGTCATTGTACAGCACTTTAAAACAGTCTTAAACCAACTCTAAACTTCTTTATGTATTCTTAGAAGAACAGGAAATACATACAGTATCGAACTGAAACATGCAAACATAAATAGAAATGATGTTTATAAAGCAAAAGCAGAGTTTGGACAATTCTAATGAGCTTGGAAATCAATATTTGGTATTCTTTAACAAACCCTCTTAGACTAACTTTCTCATAATTTAAGTAGTCTCTAGTGAAAATTCTCCAGAAGGGCTTTCCAAAGCTCTTTTGAAAGTCGGCTAAATGTTTTCTTCTTTATAAAGATCACACACTGGTTCATTAATGTTGAGGTCCAGGCTCTGAGGAGGAGTCCAGTTCATGTGCCATTTGTAGTACCTTAGTCTTTTCTCCCAGTTTAGCCTCTCACTAACTCCCCTTCCATGGAGACCATTCCTCATGAGTCTTCAACAAAGAGTAGATGGCTCAACACTTCCAGATGCACATCTCATTCTCATTACCTATTTGTAGCAAATCCTACTGGATATTTTTTTTTTTTTTTTTTTTTAACTTTCTCTCTTCCTAATAGCTTCTCCAGGTGTCAGTAGTAGACATCATGCAAAAGCTGTAATTTCTGGAACATTTTGCTTGAATATCTTAATTAAACCTACATGTTTACTTTTTCTCATAATAAATCATGAGTAATTACTAGTTCGGCTGTACCATATATTTGAAATATGAAGCAAGCATTTGATTTTGCGACCCTTTTAATGAATACAAAACCAGAAGATGTACCAGAAATATAAAGAAATTTGTGATGGCTAAGACTTTTGCAAAGTACTACTGTAACATATGTATATACGTTCCTTTTTGTTGCTTCTTTAACTCATTGGGACTGGAGGTAAAATTAGCTCAGGTTGCTGTTCCAACAGGTCTTAATTGGTTACATAAAATAACAAAATGTGAATTGAGCAGTACTGTATATAATGTTACTAACTGAAGTTTAAGCAGTCAAAATACAACCTAATTGACACGATGAGCTAAATTTTGTGCAAGCTTTATTGTATTCTATTGTATTTCATTTAAATTGTAATAATTTAAGCTTTGTTTGAGTGTTGTTTTTGTAAAACCCTATTTTCCTCATTTTCTTTGCCTTGTTCTGCCCATTCTTCATCTGTGTCATCCAGTGTAATCCCTTCTGTAGCTGCTGTTTTGCGGTAGGCTTGGCGCTCAGCCTCTGCTCTGTAACATACAAAAACAGGGAAATTTATATATCATATATAAAGGCATGCAGTACATCATTCTTTATTAATAATAAAGTGATTAGAGCAGACAAAATGAATGGTTTATGCTCTACTTTTTAAGGAATAATGCACAGTGTTTGTGTCCGTATATTTCGGCTATCCTTGCTGGTTTGTCTCCACAGAAGTCCTCCTTGTCTATCGGTGCATGAAGGGAGTGCAGGAGTCGCAGCACAGCCAGATGGCCAGACTCTGCTGCAAAGTGGGCAGGAGTCCATCCGTGCTCTGTCCTCAGACATGGCCTGGCTCCATGCTCAATGAGGATCCTGACTGTTTCTGTGTGTCCTGTGGAAAAGGCAATACAGGCTGATCTGAAACATGAATTCAAGAATTTTGCAACCTTTTCTGTTAAATTATTGCAATCTTTTTTCTATGATAAAAGTAAATTCTGCTAAGTTGTTGCAGGCAGTTGTAAAGGTGTAACAGTGATGCAGCAAAGATTCAGATTCAGATTCAGATTCAACTTTATTGCCATTGCGCATGTCACAGGTACAAGGCAGCGAAATACAGGTTATAATATATAAATACAAAGGGGAGTACAGATCAATTTAGAGAATACTGGTGATATTTTAGCACATTTTCTGTTCTATTGATTACCCAGCAATGGCATGCATGTTGTCCAGTTATCTGTGACATGTGAAAACTTGCCCAAATCTGGCCTGTGTGATCATGTGAGCTAAATCCCACATTTAAATCATCAGAGGACTACAGACATTTTAATGTTTACCCAGTATAAAATATATCACACTTGGATCATCAACATTCTGTTGAATAAAACATAAACTCATATACTTTTGAAAGAAAAATATAAAAAAAAAAAAGAAGATAGTGCTCATCTCAGAATATAGTTACTATGGCTTTACATAATAAATAGGATAAATAACTGTGACAGACTGTAAGAGGAACATGCAAAAAATTTTTTAAAACAGTTTATTGATCCTGTTGATCGTGGTGCGTGTGCCACTGTTGTGTAGACTCGTGTGAGTGAAGGTTAATGGTTGGAAATGCTAAACAAAATCTCTGAAAAATGTGGCAACAATGATAAACAGTTATACCAACTACATACTGGATTTTGGAAACATATTCTACAGCAAATATCTCATTTAATCTCAGATAAAGTCCGAAAAATATTTAACTGTTACTCAGCAGCAAAGCAGAAGCAGGACACGTGTAACCTGAGACCACTAGACATGAAAGACCTGCGGGTTTATCTGGGACAGTGTGGTAAAATGTCACTTTCTACATTACCTACCTTTAGCTGCTGCCCAGTGAAGAGGAGTCTTGTAGCTCCAGTCGATGTCTCTCTGGTTTGGGCTGCATTTCTGCTGCTTCAAAATCTCTTTGACCTGGTCATAATCTCCTGCAGCTGCCGCTTGGTGCAGCTCTGTCATTTCGGTTTTACCGTTGCCCAGCAACAGAAGACATCAACACAGCACTGTTTCCAGGTTTTACCAGAGTCTGGGAACTACAATGCTGCCCACTCTTGGTTTAAAGGAGGAAAGCAAGCTGCGTCTGGGGGAGATGGGAAACTGAAGGGAAATAGGAAAAATGGTTTAAATTAGGTTTGATTTAACTGGTTTCACAAACTAAAAAAAATTAAATATTATTGTAAAGCACTTGAGTTCAAGCAATCCATTAGGCTAGTGTATCATCTGAAAAATGTAGCCTGTCTTGAAAAATAGGAGATATGTCAACTCAACAATGGTTCCTCATTTTGAGTTTATTTTATTTTTCTACCCTTTATTGGAACTTAATAAAATAGAAAAATACAGAGGTCTTGTGGTTTGTTTAGATGCAGCTTTGCAAACCTACATTGTGTTGCTATCTTCTTTTTAGAGAAAATTTGCTCCTGAAAAGATTCTGGCTGTGTTGCACATTTTAAACTTGGAAAGCACAGATTGATAAAGTGAAATACTTTGTAAATGTCCTTATAATTCTTCCCTGATTGATGTGAAGCAACAGTTATATTTGAGATTATTGGCATTATGAATTTACCCAATTTTAACACCTGTTAATGATAAAAACTATTTACTATGACTGGATAAAACTAACTGAAAGAGAGTAAATTTCTTTTCTATTTTGTTTGATATAAATAAAAGCACGTATTTTAATACTTTTTGGGACTTGGGTTGGCTACCCACAGCCACCGAAAACAGCACCAAAATGAAACCCACATGAAAATGTACAGAAAAAAATATTCACAATAATAATCTGGATCACCAAGTGGAAATATCTAAAACAAGTTAAAAAAGGTCACTTGTTGTGGTCGCAGGGGGACCAATAACTTCTCCCCTTACCAGTTCTGCGTACTGTTAGTGATGCTGGTAGACTGGTTCCTTGTGTCTAACCACAGCGACTTGGGCAGCTAGCTCCATGTTGGGAGCTGTAGAGCTCCTGAAACTGGGACTGGGGTTTGTCTTTGCCTGAACTGTGTCCTTCCTCTTCATTCTTATATCTTCTGATATTGAAAGACTGCTACAGGCTATATTCATTCACATTTTCATGCTATAGCTGAACTCTTTGAGCATCTTTTCAGTTTTTCTGCTTCAATTTCCCAACATTATTGTAAAAATAATCTAATGCTACCATTTCACTAGATTAGCACTACTATGTAGCTTCAGGCTAAAATCAGGTTAATAGCTTTTACTTAATGTTTTTTGTACAGGGACAAAATGTCTTCAGAAAATGTGCAGCCAAATGTCAATATCTTTAAAGGATGACTAATTAGGAAACCACTTTAAAAGTGACTTCAAACTTGTATGATGACACAGTGATCCTTGCATGCTTGTAAAGAGATTTCTGACTCCTCCTTTCAGTGACCTGTCAACCACCTAAGGTGGCACCTAAGGTAGCTAATCAGATTTCAGAGGTGGCCAGGGTGACCCTGGCCAACCCTCTTGCTCTGCCACAGAGGACACCTCCTTTCAGCAGTCTGCCTCCTCTCCACCTGTGATCAGCCTGATGATAGCTGTGTAATCAGCAAACTACATAGGAGGTATTATTCTCAAAGGGAACACAGTTTGTGAAGAGGATGTTTAGAAGCGGACTGAGAGGACAGCCTTGAGAGGACCTTGTGCTCGCTGTTTTTGTGCTCCAGTTGAATTGAAATTTAGTTCTGGTGCCAACTCTGACTACTTGGGGGCTGTTTGTAAGTCCAAGACCCACTCACGGAGGCAGGCTGTCAGTCCAAGGGTGATGAGATTAACAGTCAAGCTGGGATGACAGAGTTGAATATAATTTGTAAACAGAATTTTACCATGTGTCCTCATTTTCAAGGTATGGAAGAGTTACGGCAGCATTAACACACAATATGTTTTGGTTTGGTATAGCCCTGTAGAATCCCGAGGGAAACCACACATAACCGTGTTCCAGTCCAGAGCATCACATAACAGCTGCTTTTTGCTTTACAGCAGAACATTACACACCACCAAATGAGAAATTTTAAAAATATAAAAACTTTTTTTTTAGTAAAGTGATTAGATACGAACACAGTTTTTGATATATACATTTTTTCTGTCATTGACCTTTGACTTTGTTACACACTACACCTTTCAGATAGAAAAGAACAAAGATTAAACTATATTTTAAAACAATGATGCATTTCACCTCTTTCTGTAAAGTCCTCTGAGACAACTTTGTTGTGATATAGGGCTATACAAATAAACTTGATTTGATTTAATCTGGAGAAAACATGACACTATTTGTCACTCTACAAATAGATTTTTTTTTGTTATTCAAAGTGCTTTTGTACCACAAACCACACTCACCCATTCATGCACTCCTTGTCTCTGGACTGTCTTACAGGCTACACAGTACTTTTTTCTAAGCCAGGGAATGCATTCAAGAGATTGGGGTCCTGAAAAGTTCCAACTAATTATCTGATTGTTAGATGACCTCCTGAACAGCTGTTCCTTGTAAACAGAAAACTGCATGAAATTGCTTCTATTTTTTCTTTACACTTTTCAGTATCAGTTAAAAGTAGGACAGAAATACTGCTGCTGCTCTGGAATCCATAAAGAAACATTTTTGCTGAAATCTCTCCATGAATGTTAAATGTACTCAACTTTAATAATTATGGGGCTGTGCATAATTAGTTCTTTCATGTCATTGTTTTCAGTACTTCAACTGGAGTTGCATGAAATTTTAATATAAAGCTATGTGAAACAAAATCAATTTGATTGAATTAGATTCTGAAGCTCTAAGCAAAGGCATTAAACCAGGAAGTCCACCATCCCTCATTTGTCTCTCAACCTTTTTTTGGTTGCAGATACTGTATGTTGTAATACTGGTATCCTGGCCAAAGAATTGAGTTTAAATTCTAACAAACAAGAAATCTGCTATTGCTTGTTCTCAAAGAAAATCATGTCTGCAGAATTATTTGATCAAAAATTTTCCCATCAGTGCAAGTGTTTATAGACAAATTTATTTGATCACTGGTTTTATTTCATTTTGTAATAATTAAAAAAGCAAGAAGGCAAGAAGAAGAGGCAAAAAAAAAAAAACTGGTGGATCACCAATTCAGAGACTGATCAATCAGAGCTTAATTGCCCCAGAGGCATTTATGTGGGTTTGGAGCTGAAAGACAAAGATTAAAATGCATCAATGTAGTGTTATTTTAAGTAAAGGACAAGATAAAGGTAAGTCCTACCAGTTAAAACCCCAAACGCTCTCATCCATGGTCCCAGCTTTTTCATGGTCTGCAAAAAATTAGATATCACATTGCCTTAATTAGCAGAAGGATGTTTAAGATAACCACAACAAAAATAAATAAATTAAAATGTAAAAGTAGAATACTAACCTCACTCCAAACTTTTGGTCAAGGTACCGTCCATGTCATCTCTTTTCCAGTATTTCTCCATCATTGTATTTACACCTACTCCTTCACACTCCAATTCAACTGCATACTGAGGAACGATGATGTCTGGGTGCTCCCCCACATCGAACACTGTCAATCTAAGGAGTTTATCAACCAGCAAGTTATAGAAGTCGTCATAAACCTCATCATCCCAGGAGCCCTTAGACCTGTTAAATCCATTCAGATTGCACAAAAAGGCCTGGGGTGGGATCTCCAGCAGATTCTGGGGCAGAGGTCTCACATTCATGATGTCAACTTCAGCCTCATTTCCATAATCAATAAACAGGACGTGGAGAGTTTGGTCAGCTCTCTGGAGTACTTCAGCTCTGTACCATTGATTGTCACTGGAAAACAGAGCGAGGCACGGACTGCCAGGTCCGAGAGTTTCTTGGAAGCTGCTGTCCTGCTGTGTCCGTCCTGCCTCTTGAAAAAGCTGGGACAATTTCTGTAGGTCCTCTGTGTTGGCAAACTGACACCAGAAAAAATGTGGTTCTACAATGCAAGAAGCATACACCATCTCGGGCTTATTCCTCGATATAATTGGCTTCTTGAACATGTAACTTCTTGCATCTTTTTTTGGAACTCTAAGATATTTCATGTTGGATTCAGTTTGATCACTCTGGAGTGAAGCGTCTGTTTGAGGGCTTGTGGTCGTAACACTTTCCTTTATAACTGGCTTCCAGTATGTCTGCAATGCTGCATTTACACTTTCTCTCTCATAATAAATTTCCACAGAATACTGAGGAAATCCAATCTCCGAATGGTACTGCACATCAAACACAGTCAGTTCTAGTGGTTTATCAACCAGAAGACTGTAAAAGACGTCATAAACTTCATCATTCCAGGAGCCTTTTGATGCGTCAAATCCATTCAAATTGCACAAAAAGGCCTGGGGTGGGATCTCCAGCAGATTCTGGGGCAGAGGTCTCACATTTATGATGTCAACCTTAGACTCATTTCCATAATCAATAAACAGGACGTGGAGAGTTCGGTCAGCTCTATGGAGAACTTTAGCTCTGTACCATTGGTTGTCACTGGAAAACAGAGCGAGGCACGGACTGCCAGGTCTGAGACTGTCTTGGAAGCTGTTGTCCTGCTGTGGCCGTCCTGCCTCTTGAATAAGCTGGGACAATTTCTGTAGGTCCTCTGTGTTGGCAAACTGACACCAGAAGAAATGTGGTTCTGCAATACAAGAACCATACACCATCTCTGTTCCACCTTTAGCAAGTTTAGAGTCTCTGCATATGGTAGGACTTACATTCTTTTTTGATGCATCAAGGTGAGTTTTCTTGGCCTCAGTTTGAATTTCTCGATGTAATTTTTCTGTTTGCACCACACCATCACTTAAGTGTTCTACAGAAAAAGAGCTCTGGTTTGGTTTGCTGTCTCCATTCAATATCATGGCACGTTCAGCCGCTGTTGGAGACGCATTATAAGTGGTGCACATCCCATTATTGCTGCAGAGCTCACTCTGTTCTGTTGTCCTTTTTACAAGCTCCTTTATTGAACGGTCTTCATTTGTTAGAGCAACTCTTTCCGAGCTGTTGGAACACTGTGGGTCTTTCAGCTGAATCAGACCAGTTTTCTGAAGTTTCATTTTTGCCACTTTCTCTCTGACTAACATGTTTACATTAAGGGATCCATCAAACAGTTCAACAATTAGCTTCCCCTTTTCCTCTTTTGCTACAACTGAAATGGTAAAATTTTGGCCAACAGCACAATTTGCAAACCACTTATCAACTTCCTGTGGTAATGCTGCAGGGACGTTGAATAGTCTAAGGGGAATAGCCTGCACAGGAACGGATCTGATGCTGCTTTCTTCAGAGGGAAGAGCTCGTACATCAGTTTCACACACAGCAAGGGTGTCTCCATAGTCCACAAAGTGCACTTTCAGTTTTGGGGACATCTGAACCACTTGACCTCTGTACCACTGATTATCAGTGTACCTAGCCAAGCAAACACTGTTAAGTCCAAGTGGGTGATCTGAACTTTGAGGATGGTCAAGTAGTGTTGCAACATTTTTCATCATTTTATCAAAAACATGAGAATTTTTGTACAGCTGGCAGTAGAAGTGACCGACAGTCTCTGAAGAGGTTACAAACACCTTTTCTTTCCCACCCACCTCAATATTGTGTGTGGAGTGAATGTAGGCATCTGATGAGACCTTCTGAGCTTCAGGTTGTGCACATTTCCGAGCCAGAAGCTTGGATGCACTTTTAGATGCTGAATGAAGGTCCTCCACATTTAGCAGTAGACCATCTTCGTCGGATGTTGCTGCTTTTTTTAAGCATTTCAGCCCAGTACCTGATGAACCCAAGTATACAAACTCATGAAATTCTGCTAATGCATCACTCCAACTGGCAGGTGTGGGATTTTTCAGACTGAACAAGCTGCACTGAAATGCCTGTGCTTTCAGTTTTAGGAAAACCGGATCAATAGGGCGCAGATTTTGCAGAGGGACCTTTTGAGTTTGACCATAATCTATAAATCTGACATCTACAGTAGGGGAGTCTTGACTTGCAATGATTTTTGCTCTGTACCAAATGTTATTGTTTGGATTAAGGGCAACACAGATGGACTCTATGAGTGGCTGTGGATGGGAAGAGGCGTAGTGGTTTTGCAGGTCCTCCATAAGGCGTTTAAGAGAATGGCCACTTTCTGTTGTTTGACACCAGAATCTTTGTGGGCTTTCAATGCAAGATACTTTAACATTGACACTTTGTCCTACAGCAAACACATCATTGTTATATGCAATCTGCAACTCAGACGCAAAAACTGTGGAAAGATGGCCATTACATTGAGGAGGGTCATAAACTTTACAGCCTTGTTTAACATCAATACCATTCATGCTAGATGTGGATGTGTCACCTGTACATCCATTTACCACTTGGCTTCTGGTACTTTCCTCTGGTAACCCATAATGTACATCCAGGAATCGTTGGTCTCCAACTAAAATGGGAGATGAGGTGTCACTCTGGACATTTAAATCCCATTCAGGATTCGAGGATTCAATAAGGCCTGCCCTGTCTAGAAATATTTTGTTAATGCATACAGCATCATCAGCAAAGAGTGTGACATAATAGGCATCTTGAGGTTCATTGCTATGGGCAAATTTAGCAACTACTGTCTGGTGAAGGAGCAGGGATTTCAGATAGTCAGTCTCCTCTGCAGTCCAGTCTCTGGTTTCTTTTATTCCATTCAGAGAACAGAGATATGTGACTACTGGCATTCTGAGGAATTTTCCAAGAAGTGGTCTGATGTCGTCAACATTAACCAGTTCAGCTTTTCCTTCATCCACATGAAAAACCTCCACAGTACAATCACTAGTCACAACGTTTTGCTTCAGTAAAGAGCGATGCCATCTGCCATCAAGGCCTCTGGCAGCACATGGATCCCCGCAGCTCAGAGGTTGTGCCTCACCTAAATCTGAGATCTCTTCATAATATTGGTGGATCTGTTCGGACAACAGTTTCACTGCTTTAGAAAAAATGAGGAGCTTGCAAAAAATATTCTGCGGATCAATTACCTCTGTCACTGTCACTTCCTCAAAAGTGTCAGTTAACAATTCAGGGTAAAGGTATTGGTCACATTTAGCAAGCTTGCAACCAACATCCAGGTTCTGTTGCTGTCTAACACAGGAAGTTACCAATGAGACTCGTTCTTTGACTCCCTGCAGACATCTCTGTACAATTATTTTAAATTCATCCAATTTGATCTTCTTTGCAACTCCAAGCTTACACATCTGGTTGGAAATAAACAACACATCAAGGAGAATTATCCTGTCTGGCATCATGACATGTTGAACCAGTCCCTTAAACATCTTTCCGGGCAGAGACATCAAAAGCTTTGCGGCGTTTTCAGGCCACTCATTCTGGAGAGAGAGGACATTTGCGAGAATGCATGACTCAATTTCAGGAGGGAGGAGAAAACTGTCACTCTGGCCCCATGCTAAACCCTCACTTGTGGTAATATGGGGCTGACCCTGGTCAATCAGATAAATATTGTAAGTTTCTGTTTGAATCAAGATAATTCGAGCTCTGTGCCAGGTGTCAATGATGCAAACCAAACAAAGGTCCCCCACTTTTCCTTCTAGTCCATTAAACTTTCTCTGTGGACTCTGAATTTCCTCCTTCATCTGTGCATAAACATGTTTCCTTCCATTGTCCATGTCAACCCATAATTCCACTAGACCATAACTGGGGTTTAGGTTCACCCTTGTGATGAGAAATGGTACTTCTGATCCTGGTGTTGGGAGTCCAGGAATTGAACACATTGCTAGGTTTACAGCTTATATACACCTGTAAAGAGGAGAAAAAAAACAAAAGAAAACAAAAAAACAAACAGTTAAAGCTAAAGAAAAATGGGCTTTTAAATAAGAGTACAAAGCACTTAAAGGCAATACCAGCACGTTATCATTTGTGCACACAGCTAATGCACTAATAACACCAGTCTTCATCTTGTCTGAAATAAAGCTCAGTTTGGCTGTCTGATTAAGCAATTGGATGTTATTGTCCTATTTCTGTATGAAATTCATCAACTTTAGACCTAAGAAAGCATTTTCCCCATTTCCCCTCTTTTTTAATGTGCAAAAATAGCTTTTTAATAAATTGTGTTTATGTGCATTGGAGGGGTGGATACAGGCAGTGGTTTGTTTATAACTTTCTGACATTGCGACCTTTCTGTTGCACTTTGAGCTACACAATTTATAAAAAGTGCTAAATAAATAAAGACTGACATAAGAAAATCAAATGCTTAGTGTGAAACACAAGTGTGAAGATTCTTCAACTAACAATAAACAACTTATTGATGGAGTGAACATTTGTGTTATTTATACTCAGTTATGCAGACTGAAAACATAACTGCCACCCACACCTACAGGTGGCTCATAGCCACTCACTCACAAGTCATATTCCATCTAAACTGATTCACTTCACCTGTACAAATAGGCGCTCTCTACACAGTGAATCATCACTTGATTCGCTTCAAGTGAGTCATTGTGAATTTCACTAGGTTAGATATCTCTTCACAACACACTTAAAACTAATGTGCAAATCCAGGCATCACTGTGCAACGTGTTTGGAATGAATATGAGTTAACTTACAGGGAAAAAACTGAATTTGCAAACAAACTTGGACTAATTTCAATCACAAATTATGTTCATGTAAAATAAAATATTTGGTAGTTTCAACCATTTAGCTCTCTAATCATTTTGTGATTGAAAACCTATTTTATTTTTTAAGCACAAAAAACATCCAAACTTCAAGATTCACAATAAAACCAAATGATAAAATATCTATTAAATAATTGGGGGCACCTGCATGTAAAAGGAACAGAGATAACTTATTTAAGTGCAATTTGTCTTATACAACCGTGGGCCATAGACTTTTGCGTAAATACCATTTTTTGTTCTCTGGTTTGAATGCCTAAAACCCGTCAGGCTTCCGCTTCATAAACTAGAAACATTCAGTATGTATCACTGCATATTTTACCTGAGCTGTAAGACAAAAGAAGTGGGACTTCTTCAAAGATAGATTATACTGTGTATGTTTGAGCTCGCCCATACAGATAAAAGATGCATGGGGTAAAGTTAATATAACTACCAAAACTATACTGAAAATGTCATAATCTACCTGGACAAAGATGGTGAATTTCAGCCTGTAAAACAGTGATGGTGATGCCATAGAAGACGAGTCTCATCAGTACAGTTTTTGAAAAGAAACATTAAAGGTCGTTCAGAGGAATTTATGCACAGCAGATATCAGAGTTTGCATGCTTTTCAGCATGTAAAAGTCAACAATTTAACTTCTTAAAAATGATACACGGCCGTTTTTCTTGATTCTCACCTTTCTTGTTGGGAAACCATGCTTCTCATCTTCTTCCTCTCATCTAATTGAACCAGCTGTGGGTAGCCGCGTGGGCGGATGGTCACGTGACTTTTTGAGGGTTGGTCTTTCTTCAGAGTGATTAATGAAGATTTATAAAATACAAGTTGTATATCAAGGGTGCAGTTATAATAGTCTTTATGGAAAGAAAAACTCTTTTACAAAATCATGCCCATTTTATGCTTTTTTGGTATCGAATTAATCCGAAAAGAAAAAAAGTTTTTTTTTTTTTTTTTAATAAGTCGATACATTTGTTTATTAATAATAATAATAATAATAATAATAATAATAATAATAATAATAATAATAATAATGTTAGCACATAATAGTGTAGAGCACAAATTTAATCTGCATCACTAACAAGACAGCCTACTTCTAAACAACAGACACTTTTGTTTACTCCAGTAACTCCTACATGTCCCGCGTGTTGAGTTTAATTCAATTTACTTTGTTCATGGTTTGAGAAACAGGGAGATTCTTTCCAAGTCATGCAACTAGTCGATTTTTGCGCAGGCTGCTGAGGACTGCGGTTGTTCAGACCTGTCTTGAGATTTCACCCTCAGTAGTGTAGAAACCCCAATAGCCTATTACAGGGTCTTACGAGGGCCGCAATCCAGAAGGTTTTCCATGTGTCCCTGCTTCAACACACCTACATCAAATTAAATGGATCTAACAGCCAATCAAGCTCTGTACAATGACTAATTAATTTGAGTCAGGTGTGTTGAAGCAGGGATACATGGAAAAGCTGCTGGATTGTGGCCCTCGTAGGACCGGATTGAAGAACCTTGGCTTATTATATTAGGTCTACAGGTACCTTCCGCTTATTGTTTTGTTTCTACGTCTGCATGTGAAACAATGGATGAGAACTTTAGTTGTTTATTTAAAATGATGACATTAATTTTGACCCCGCCATGGCCATGATATGTGAACACATAAAAAAGATTGAAATGGATGTAAAAAGTGGAAAAGAGCACACTAAGGAGTTATCTGAAAAAATATCACAGCTACAACAAAGAAGTGAAGAAGCGGAAAGCTATAGTAGAAGATGGAACCTACGCTTATATGGGATGAAAGAAGCATCTACTGAAGACATTAATCTCAAGCTTTTTGCAACCTTAACACCGGAAGACAACCAGAAGCTTGAGCTCTTTGTTGATACAGTTCACAGAACTGGACCACCACGTGAGA
>JBAMHW010000022.1:19827322-19839537 GCA_037177495.1 Rhadinocentrus ornatus | reverse complement strand
GATTTGTCAACGGGATGGGGGTAGTTGTCCTCCTTCTAGTCAGACAAAATAGACCAAAGTAAAACCAGTTTCTCGTCCTGATTTAATCACCAGAACCGCAGCATTCTAACGCAAAAATATCTCTCAGATAATAATTATTTCCTATCAACACGCTGCCCACCTCCCAGGATAAATCAGCTGAAATACATGTTATTAAACACAGAGTACCGTTACAGCACGGGATCTTCCTCTTGCAGTCCACTGCCCTGCTTTTACTTCCTGTTTCTCTCCCTTCATCAGATGAGCTCTGAGTCTGCAAGTCACAAAAACCGATTTCATACGATAACATTGGCTATTAGCAGTAGCTTGGTACTAAATACATGGAGGGCACGCTTGTAGCTTATTGCCATAAAAAAATAATAATTATGTATCGTTCTGTTCCTCATCACCTGACGGGACACTTGAATTTCACATTTATGAATCTCCGCGGCTTCCATAGTCGTAATAATGCTCTTAAACGGTGAGGTCGGTTGCTTGTAATATATTAGCGCACCACTCGATGGGAGTAATTCTGACACACTGCAGCTTTAAACAACTTTTTTCTTCCAGGATGCGTCATACACTAGCATGGGCGTATAAATATACCGGCCATTTTAAATGCACACTATGGCTGATTTAGCAAAGAAACCCAAGAGGGCATTATCAGAGGAAGAGAGGATAACAAGAGAGATAAATGGACATGACAAGCAATAAGAGGTAAGATAAGACCCGGTTTTACTGGCTCGAGAGAGCTTACAGTTCAGGTAGGAAGCAAGATGGATGCCAGATTAGGTGGTCAGTAGGGGCGTGTCATTGAGACAATCTGCAAAAGTTTCTTAGTGGGTCTTTAAAGTTTATTGTTTGTATAAGCCATCCTCGTCATCTTTATTTTTTTTTTATTTATTTATTTTTTTTAATGCAGAATTTGCTGGAATTTTGTGTTATCTTTTCTTTCCTCTACCCATAATATTCTCTCTGTGCCATTGGGTGTAACGCAACTCCAAAGCATGATTGATCCACTTTCATGCCTAAGAGTTGGACAGGTCTTCTTGTTCATGATATTCTGTTCTCTTTTTTTCTCTTGACATACTTTTGCTTATTTCAGCCAAACAGTTCTACTTTAGCTCCACAGGTTCACACAACTTGCATCAGCCTTGTTTAGATGCAAACTTAAGACACTGAATTTTGTGTTGAAGTTTCTTCTGCTGACTTCTTCCATGAAGACCATATTTGTGCAATCCTACAAGCACTGTTCTCTGAATTCTTTCTTTCCTAATGATGATTGTGAACAACCCATAACCTTAATAGGTTCATTAAGGTGTGAGACCTCAAATGTTATCTAGAGATCTCAAATCTCCTGGGGTTCTCATACTTTTGCAGGGTGCTCCTTTGTTTCTTTTTTTCTTTCACTCTGTGTATGAAACAAAAATAATGCACTGATTTTGCTTAAAATGTTGAAATGAGTGTGTTGTGTTTAACTTTTTGCCTTTTGGAAACAATTAGATTTTTTACTTGCTTAACTGTTGATTGTAACAGAAATTTTGCATGCCACTGTATAAAGGAAAAGTGCAAAGAATCAGGCATGCACACCGTCCTCCAACATCCCCAGAGGACCTTAGTCTGCTCATTCTTGAGCTTCTCTATTAAACGTGCTTGAATCTATTTAGCTTAGTTATACTAACGACTAGATTTAGACATCTGATAATTTACATTTTATTTGACAAGAAATCCGTCTTTAAGAATAGTTTGGGCATCATGCAAGTTATTTTTGCAGGTTATGTAAGGTGGTTAAAGATTGGGCTGAACTTTTGTAATATGGAACTTCGCGGAAAATCTGAAATGAATTAATTACCAACAGCTAAGCACTAGACCTGTTTTTGTCATATTTTTCCCCCTTGTTTGCCAACTCACTAGATCATGTTGCCTGGCATTACTGTGTTGAGGATATTTCTTATTGCACGTCTTAGTGTAGTTTTTTTCCTTGTATGAGCAGAATTTAAGGACCCTGTTTAGTAAAATTCCAAAACATGATTGGAAATGTTTTTCTAACAGGCAGCATAGATATTGCCACACTGAATAATGTTTACTTTGACTTTTCTATACGTCATCTACCTCGTTTGTAAATGTATATCAAATTTTGCATTTCTGGGCTGGAGCACATTCCACATAACACTGGAACAGTAAAATATTTATAAGCTTGTGAAATTTAAATTTCTGCTGTAATTTTGCCCCATTTTCCAGCAAACGGGTGCAGCACAACAGGGATGTTACATTTTTCATTACAGATTTTTTTTCTCCACACAATCTCTCTTGGGCACATATCAGGACTGTATCAGCCAACATATGTTGGTCTAAAATCTCGTTTAACTTTTCTGCATTAATGCTACTGTCACAGAAGTGTAGATGAGTTTTTCCAAGTTCACTGAATTAACCCCAGACACTCCCAGAGGCTGGCCTTTGGACTAGAAACACCCTGGATGGCTCTTAAGGTCTTTACTTTGGAGCACATAATCTTAAATGCTGATTCTTTTAGCCACAATTTCACAGCTTGATGATTCATGTCAAAGGCCTCAGGGCCCAGATAAGTTCATCCTGCCTCTGGAAAAGGCTTAAGGATAAACATAAAGCTTTTTATTCAGTTTTTATTCAGTTTGGTTTTTATGAGTATAACTACTTTTTTTAGTCCTTGACAAAGGTTTCCCACAATAATAATTATACCAACTCCTGATTAATGACGGCTTTTGATGCAAGTCCGTCTGAAGATTGAAAATCTCAGGTGTCCTTTACACCCTGAAGTTTTATTTTATAATTATTAAATGGTATAACACTGTAATGGGGCAGAAAAATGCAAATCTGTCACTTATATTTGTTGGCCCCATGAAAATTCTGTTCATATTTACAGCTAATAGAATTAGCCTTTTGTGGCTACTGTTTTTGCCTCAAATCATGAGTATGAAGACCTGCTAAAACTTTTGTCCTATCTCATTCATAACCTCAAAATGCCCTCATTTGAACTTTTTAGGGGAATGTGATGTAGACCTAAAGTGCAGGAATAATTATATATATTAACATGTGAGATGAACTTGAACTAACTGACGAATATTGTATTTAAACTGTGTGTGCAAAATATAAGTGAAAGTAAATAAAAGAATTGCTTAATAGCTTTGCTCTTTATTAGCCCGTTATTAGCATACAGTTCTCTCCTAGTTGCAGCTGCGAGATGTCATGCAGCTGCAGACACTTTAATAAAAACTGAAACCAGTGTAAGACATTCCTAGAAAAAAATCTCAGTTTTATGTGGATAGTGTTACTTAAAGGTCTCTCATTTATTCGTTCATACACACACAGAACAAACAAAGGGGGGAAAAGTGAACTACTGATACTTTCAATAAGGGGATCTGGTTAATTAAACATTTCTATTCTGATGGGAATAATCCCTCTAGGGATGAGGGAACTCTCAAACACTAGGCTAAAGATGTTACTGAATGGTTTGAGCATTAATTGAGTCACCCGATTTCAACAAAGCTAAAAACCTATACAGCACTCTCCACCATCATCATAATGATAGATGAAGGAAGATCTATGGAAGAATAAGCTGCAAATAAGGGCTAACACAACTTACGTTGGGTTCCCCTTATTTTTGGCACCCCACTTAATTTTTGTCTTTTCAAATAAACTCCACATGCTGGACGTTGTCTTTTGAAAAAGCCTGTTGATGGTTTATTCATTTTAATCACTACAGAATTCATTTTGGGTGCAACACATGCCACATGTATAAAAGAATACAGTCACTTGTATTATGATTTTTTTTTCCCCCCATATTTGATATGAACATTTACTCGACAAAAAACAAAACTGACATGGTGACAGGACTGAAGTTTAAAAAATTCAATAGACACTGATAATGTGAGGGCCGTTGTCAGTTATGTTACAGATGGAACAACTAAAAGCTTCTGCAACTTCCACTGCTGTAAGTGGACTACAAGCAGACTCTCAGTCCATGCTTGCATAGCCTACAAAAGGGGAGTTCAAACTGTTGAAAGGGAATTTCTGCATCACCCCTCCCGCAGTGAAATACTCTTTCAAAAGCTTTATCAAGCGCCCCTGTTGAGGGTTTTGTGTCTTTAATGATTGCTGCAAACAGTATAGATTAGAAGATGAGACCTTTCGATAAAAAGTTTCTCCTTACAAAAAAGTTTTACACGAAGGAATGCAGTGTGTCCAGTAAACATATGTGAGGCTTTATTATTACTCTTTTTGCCTCATTGGAAGTGGAGCCCCCTCTTATGAGGTTCCTAGCCTTGAGGGTGAGCCCCCAGCAACAGGGTCAAAAGCCAGGACTGTACTCATTTTGCAGTGCTCTTCATTTCTGTAAACATGTTGATATGTACTCAGTAAAAGTTAAGTCAAAGTTAACTTGAGCTACTTGTTCTTTTTAAGTAACCTAAACAAGCAGACTGGAAAGGAAGCCAATTTTGGAGTACTTTGCCTAATGACAGTTGTAATTTTGGCCTTTCTTCTGGGTTGAGCGGCAGCAGTACAATGTGATCAAGAGGGAATGATGTTCCATGAATATATTTCTGCCCATCCCAGAAGTCACTGAAGCAAAACATAATACGATGCTTATGCTCTGCCTAACACCAACATAAGTGTTACAGAAACGTGTATCAAATGGAGGGAAGCATGCTCCCACATTACTGGAGGTGAACTAATGATCTAATGAGTCACATACTGTACAGCCCATGCAACAATACTAAATGAATTTAGTATGAGGGTTTCTCTTTTATAGCCACCTAAAGATGCAAAAGGTAAGAGATTATATTTTTGACACATAATATATGCATGCAAAGAACCTACTCTTCTTGGTTCCATCATTTGGAAACATCTGGAACAGACAGGAGCCTTTTCTATTCTCCGAGAGCTCAACAAGTCTGAATAGCAGAGACAGTTACAATTATCATAGGAATTATTGTTTTGTTACTATTATGTAAAGCATACAGTAGTTGCAGCAGTGAACACTGGGGATCCTAAATACTGCAGAAACAATTGAATGCAGTGCTCCACTGATATACAAGCTAGGGTTGGAAGAGAATGTATAGGGTTACTGTGCACAAATCACATTGGCATGTTGTGGAGATAGAAATCTATGATATAGCTGTTTTCAAAATTATTCTGCATTTGACATTCTCATGCATACAACCACAAGAAGCGAGTCCATTGAAAAATAGTCCAAGCATTGTTTTCTTTTGTTGTTTTTTTTGTTGTTTTTTTCCTGTGGAAATGGCAGAGAACCTAATGAGACATTAAAACGTGTGCTGCAGTCCAGAGTGTGTGAATACAGACGTGGAGAGGAGCAAGCAGGGACAGCTCACTTCTGCATGTCACACTGCAACAGGAGCACGATGGACGGGTCGCTCTTTGCTGCCTCTTTAAACTCCTCCAACGAGATCTGGTCATCGTTGTTTTTATCCATTTTACTGAAGATCTTGTCCACCCTCTGCTCTGGTGTCAGGCCATCCTCGTTCATCTTCATCATGATCACAGTGCCCACCATTTTGTAGATAGCCTGTGGGTGAGGAGCAGTGAGAAATGAGCCGGTGAGTGTGGTTTGTTATCTTACACAATCAAGCCTACGTGTGTTAAATGCTTCCCAACCAAGGTTGCTCATCTAACTAGGTCACACACACAGGCAAAATTATAGAGTTATATTTCAATATGTTGATGGGCACCATATGGTTGTGTTCAGGAGGCTGTGCTGCTAATCATCTTCAGTAATGCAAGTTTCTCATCAACCTGAGTCAATTAGCATGGTGTAAATAACTATATAAGTTGAAATAGTTAATTAAATGATTAGCTGATGTGCATCCATGTTTTAACAATAGCTTGCAAGCTGTATAAAATGTAAATTACATCAGAGTTCAATTATTTGTTTATCATTCAAACTCTACATTTGATTGGATAAAAAAACACAAACCCAACATATATGTGTTCATTTTTAGTTTGATACTAGTAACATGATTCAGAGCATTGGAGATGGAGCAACAGTGGTTTGTGCATTAGGAAGCCAGTTGCTGTAATTCTAAAAGTTTAATATTTTTCCATTCTTGCATAATATCGGATTCCAGCTGCTTTTCAGTTTCAGATTCCTTGCTGCTTCTCTCATTACTGGTCATACCTCTGCTCTGCAAGCCATTAGGTCGTTTAGCATCTGGGTTTTTATAATATAAAGCTGTGTTGTTGTATATGTGGTTGGATGTTGTCTTGCTGACATAAGCAAGGTGCCAGTGGATGTTGCTCTAAAACCTGTATACATTATCCAATTTCATCTTAAATGACTGCAATCTTTGAGAAACTTATTGTTTCTGGATCTTGTTTATACAGGACTTTTTTTTCTTTAAACAGTAAAAACATCTTTGATGACGCATCACATCCCAGGCACTCTGCTTGAACAGCTACCGTCAGTACAGTGATACACATCAGTCAGAGCAAGGACAGACTAATAGTGTTTTTATCCTACAACCATAACTATACTTAATAAAACACTGAAAGGTGGGAAGCTGGGAAGTATGTATGAGGATGGGTCAGCTTGTTTTAACTTAACTTATTTTAGTTATCTCTTAGCAATTCTATTTATTTTTTTTATTTTACTTATGCTTAGTAGTCATTTTATATTGTTGAAAGTGGAATATATGTATGACATGCACCTTAAACGAATCAACCTATTATATTCTATTCTATTCTGTTAAAGTTTAACCTACATATGAGGATTCAGCAATGACCTTTGTTCACTGACAGCGGTTTTAAGAAGTGTTCCTCAGCCCACGCAGTGATTTCCACTGTTTTTTTAATGCACTGCTGCCCGAGGGCCTTAAGATCATTGCTGTTCAATACTGGTTTTCAGCCCACACCCTTATACATACAGTGATTTCTCCTTATTCTGAATATTTTGCATTATAAAATGTTACATTTATAAAACTGTATCATTAAGCTTACAGAGTGGTGAACCCTCCCCATGTTTAGCTGTGCATCATTCTTCAGTTTATCAATGTCAGCTAAGGAAAGTTCACTTAACAAATTTCTTCACTTTGAGGACCAACACACCAACACAGACAGCAATATCTCAGATATTAAGGAAATGGAGGTATGTAACACTGCGTTACACCATGGAACAGGATCGCACATGAAATGCTCTCTAGTGTTTAACCTTTAAAGTTCACACTAAGAATAATGTGAGAGAAAAATGTTACTTAGCATTTATTCTTTTTCTTTGGACAAAAATAATACTAATCAATCAATTTGGTTTAACCTACCTAAACCAAGCGGCAACAACAGCGTAGGCAGGTTTATTTCCACATTTTTTTTTAACAATATTCATTAATGTCACTGAAAGAAATGCTCTATTAAATTGGGTGAAAAACCACTGCTGCATGGTTAGAATTTGTTTTATTTGATTAAAAAAATGTCGGTTTTAGAAAAGAAGGAAGAGACTGAGAAATGAATAATAAAAAATGGGAAAGAAGATGGACTTTGCCTGAAGTAACTGAATCTAAGATCTGCTAATTAGCAAGCTAGTATTGTGCTGAAATTTGATCCCCAGCATATTAATACCCCAATATTTAAGCAAACAAATTATACAAAATTTATATATATAAATATTACCCATAAAAAATTAACCAGGCAACATTGGTTGTAGTCTAAGTTAATGGAAGACCATTCCTAGCAAGGTTGCATCCCTGTCCCAGCATCCAACACTGAGTGACTTACGCTTATCTGATCAATCCTGAAGTTAAAATTCAGGATCAGTGCAAGTGAAAATACCATGTGGCATATAAAAGCCCCTGATGCATTACCTCTGCTCTGGTAAAATTAACAGTTACAGCTAACATTACCATCATGTTTAGCTAAGCTAGCCAAACCTACATCAGTATAATTGGCTAATATGTAGGTAAACTATTTAGCAACCTTGCCCTTTTTTATTCTTTTGGTGGATAATCTTGCCAGTGAGTTTCATGTGACACGATGGACTGTTCAGCTTTTCCTCACACAGTTTAAAGTTGCCTTTGAACTGGGCATATCTGCTTCCTGAGATCAGTACACGTGCAGTCTGCTTCACTGTAAACAACTTGAACACAGCCTTGTTTCTCTTCAGGATTTTTGTTTTACCCAGCCTTGTAGTTAACCTCTAGCCTGATTATTTGTCAGTTGTTCCAGCAGGTTTATTTACATAATAAAAATGTGTTGCTGCACTTAAAATTAAATGAAAAACATTTTCATAATTTGGTCATTTGATATGCTGTGTTTGTACTTATTTAAACATAATCCAAGATTTGTACTGACATTTTACACAGCACACAAACTTTCTTTAAAACAGCAGCTGTTACAGCTCTCTGTCCTCTCCACCCCAACCGGTCCAGGCAGATGGCTACCCTTCCTCAGCCAGGTTCTTCCGGAGGTTTTTCCTTTCTGTTAAAAAGGAGTTGTTCCTTTCCACTGTTGCGTCTTGCATGCTCAAGATGGGGGATTGGATTGAAGTCAAGATTTGATGCAAACTGTTGGTTTTCCTTAACTAGGCTATTATTTGTTATGAATTGGTTCAAACTGATTTGTCTGTTAAGTGCCCTCAGATGACATTGTTGTGAAGTGGTGCTATACAAAAAAAAATCTGAATTAAATTGAACTGAATTGCAATAGAGAATCCGAGTAATCAATAAGGTCTCAACAAAGGTGCAAGATAACATTTAAAATAATGTAAGTTTGCACAACGTAGCCTAATGAATGTACAGTTAATAATAGCTAAAATCTGATAAAGCAGACCCGAGCAAAACTACCCAAACACTGAGAATTCAATGACATTGCAAACAAAACATCTCTTTAAATATTCCTTTTCAATTCAGAAAAATATATTTATTACACAGTATATATTCTGATGGAGCTCTATGTCTACATCAAACCACAAAGTTTGGAAACTTTAGATATAACTGAAATAAAACTCACTATATCACTACGGGAATTGTGATATTAATGATAAATATCATATTTACTAAATGAATTGTATTCCCAGAAGTAGCATTATGCAATTCAATACTGCTGCAGTTTTGTCATTGTGGAGCTGTGTGTGTGGTTTCACTGCACTGCAGGTGTCCAAGAGACTGATCGACAGACAAAACCAGAGCCAGTCCCCTGATGAGCTCTGGCTTAATGACTCGATAATCCCTCACCTCGATTATCTCCAGCATCTCCACTCTGGTGATTTTGCCATCACCATCCAGGTCATACATGTTGAAGGCCCAGTTGAGTTTCTGCTCAAAGCTGCCACGAGATGTGATGGACAGGGCGCAGATGAACTCTCGGAAATCAATGGTACCGTCTCCATTTTTGTCAAAGGTTCTGAAGGCGTGTTGTGCAAATTTTGACGCATCGCCATAAGGGAAGAACTGCATAAGTGGAAGAGATGGGTTTAGTAACTCAACTGGTCCTAAGTTTCAATTAAATAACTAAAACAGAACAGAGGATGAAAAGGAGAAACAACTGGTTGGCACAAACCTTGACATAAAGCTGCTGGAACTCATCCAGATTCAGCCTGCCACTGGGACAGTCTTTCAGGAAGCCTTTGTACCACTGCTTCAGCTCGTGTTCATTAAACTCTGTGTTCTTCACCAGATCCTCCATCACCTCAGGAGTCAGCTTGCTGTTTTGCTTTCCCATGATTCCTGTGATGCAAGAACACGTGAATAACGCATTTCTCAATGCTTGAGCGATTGCAACATGATTTTTTTTCCACTTCTAACACAAATAAAGAGAGTGAATTATTTTAATTTTCTTCTTGTTCTTCTTATTCTTCTTCCTTTTGGATGGCAGTAAATATTTCCTTGATGCTTCTGTTCTATTTCCATCCCCCTCAGCTTGTTTGTGCCAGTCGGTGGCCTGGGTAGCACTGACCTGGATCACCACTGTCAAAGCAGATCCAGTTCATCAAATGTTTAATCGCTGCGATCAAGTTTACAGTGCAAACACTGTCCTACGACAATGACAACAAAGCCTGTGTTTGCTTGTAAAAGAGATGCTGCTGTTGCGAATCTACACAGCAGTGTGAGGGGTAACATGCAGGAGCACACAGCAGGCCTGCTGTAATCTGGATCAGAGGGGAATGTAGCTTATAATTGAGCTGTCTGTATGTAATACTGTGCTTAAAACCAGATGTGGAAAGTCCACACCGTTCACTCAGCTTGGATTAGTTTGTTATCCATAATGAAGGCACTCAGCAGAAATCATGACAACTTGAGCAGACTGTCAGAAGCCCCACTTTCATAAATAATTGACTCATGATGTGGCAAATGACATAAGGTGGCTAAGAATAGCCCAATTTCTAATACATAATTTAACTAATAAGACAGCTGGATATGGTTTGCATATAGGAATGCAGGTAGGGTCATTGGGAGGATGTCCACAACTTGAAACCAACATATGGTCCATATTTCTGCAGCAGCGTGCCGACAGGCTGGACAGCTCCGCCACAGACAGCACCGCATTGGCTCGGGCCCTCCACAACAAGCAGCAGAAATGTGCGCTGCAGCCAAAATCAGTGCAAAGCAGCGCTTTTAATGTCCATGCCCTGCGTGTCATAGAGGCAAACCTGACCAGCATGATTAGTAATTAAAACAAAAGATTTCGGGTGTTAACTCTGAAATAGGCTGCCATGAATGACCTTGAGGACATTTTTTCCAGGAAGATGACAAAACAATTTGACGGAGCGGAGCGCGCTCATAGAGCGGCTCGACGCCGCGTAAATGCGGTGTTTTATTAGAAAATTTACCACATTATCGCACAGGCCTCAGGTGTGCATGGTGTGTTCTTATCGAAGAAAGGCCAAGAGACGCTGTTTTGTTTCACGGTTCGGGGAAATGGCAATTGAGTTAAAGCTATGAAAGCTAACCGCCTGCTATGTAAGAGAGCGGACAGGGAGAAGCTGCTGCATTCCGATGGAAACGACGCAGTGAGAGTATTTTCAGACCGATCACCACCACCCACTTTCCTTTATAATGCTTTTAATGACACCTTTGCGCGCGCATTGGAGCGAAAAACGTGTCAAAATGTGATAAGCGTATAGACATATTTAGAAAGACATGGGTAAAAAGAAAACGGGCTAGACATCTTTGCAGAGCCACATTAAAGGCGTTATGAAGCAAATTCGCTTGTGACATCTTTGTTGTTTGCAAAATTATGATTCCTTTGCTTATTTCTGTTATTCTGGTTGTTTCCAGGCAAAATGCAGAGGTTTTATTTTCTAGGATGCGCAGGTGCCACAGAGCAAGGCTTCTCTTCAATCCTCATTCATTCACACAGATGGGAGAACATGGAACATAATGCGCTCACAGAACACAAACCATTCATTACTGACTGCATGGATGATCAAGGATAAAATAAAAATATTCAAACCCAAACAAACTCGACATGTGCATGAGCAGACAATCACCCCTTACCTTGTAACAGCCTAAATGTGGTGGTTCTCGGAATAAAGCAGCTCTGGCTTCTGGAAAGTACAGAAAACCCCCTCTTTCCGATGGAAACGTTTACCCAAACGGAATTATTCTCAACACCGCTGGCCTCCTTTCAAAACAGACACACACCCGGTGAGTATTTTTTTTCTAGATTTTCCCAACGCTATTCCAGATGAGGAACAGAGACCGATCCCACGCCAGTCTTTGCTTATGCGTCTACAGGAGCGCGGCGTCACCCGTGTGCATCACAGCCTGGTCATGAGTTCTCTGTGGCGCTGCCGCTCCGTTTGGGTTCAGTTGGATCCTGTCACGCTATAACTGCATCCTGCAGTGTAATGAGGATGAGGGGGATATAAACAATATGGATCGGGTCTGTATAAATGAATGATACAAGATGATGTGCAGGTTTTGGAATTCTTCCCTGTAATTTATATTCATTTCATTAGATTTAAGAAATCATGGGTTCATAAGTTGAGTATACATTTATTTCACTTCAAACTAGAGATCCACAAATAATCTCTTTGGCTGTGTTTCATAGCCTATTAATTTTAGAAATCCCATGCCTTCCCCAAAACCCACCCAGCAAACTGAAGTCCAACAAAATCTGACTTATTTAAACTTCATTTTTATTTTATTTTATTTTATTTTATTTTATTTTATTTTATTTTATTTTATTTTATTTTATTTTATTTTATTTTA
>JBAMHW010000022.1:19813993-19827222 GCA_037177495.1 Rhadinocentrus ornatus | reverse complement strand
TTTTATTTTATTTTATTTTATTTTATTTTATTTTATTTTATTTTATTTTATTTTATTTTATTTTATTTTATTTTTTAGCTCTTCAAAAATCTGAAACCTGTGTTGTCCAGTTTAGCTGTGGAAAAGTTAATCTGTGGGTACTGGAAAATACTGAACTGTCCAAGGAACTTATAAATAAAGTTGTTCTTTTGGCTGTGTACATAGTCTGGGATCTTGCTCTCTGAGAGAGTAAAGTGTGAATGTAAACATCTTTTAATCTAAAATCTCTCAAATTTAATCCTCCAAATGTGGTATTTATGCGTCTGGATTTATTTTTGTTCAGACTCCCTGATAAGAATTCTGTTTCTTGGAAGCAAATTTCCATTAACATGCATGCCCCTACATGAATGTTAATATCAAATATGCAAGTCACCAGGGTTGTGCTAGTTACTGAAAAAAGTAACTAGTTACAGTTACTAGTTACCCATTAAAAAAGTAACTAATTTTATTGATTACTTACAACAAAAAGTATTGCATTGCACATTCAATACAAATTTATTTGTTAGGCCAGCATATAATTAAAAATAAATAAAAATAAATAGTCATCAAAACAAATATAACAAAATTAAATCTATGCTGCATGTTGAGCAGAGGAAGTCTCAACCCGCGAGTGACGATATTTCCAAGCGACTTCACAGAAAAGCAAGCCCAACAAGAGCACTCTGCAGCACTAAACATGTTTGAATGCAGACGATGGAAAAATGTCAGTCTTAGTCTTACTGGACCCCAGTGCTGCATTTGATACAGTTTTGATACACAATATATTACTCAAACGACTGGATAACTGGGTGGGCCTCTCTGGTACTGCACTACACTGGTTTAAATCTTACTTAGAGAACAGGAAGTACTTTGTCTCAATAGGTAATTTTACATCTGTGCAGACAAGAATAACATTTAGAGTTCCCCAAGGTTCTATCCTGGGGTCTCTTCTGTTTAACATCTACATGCTCCCTCTGGCACAGATCATAAATAACAATAAAACTAGTTACCATAGCTACGCAGATGACACACAGATATATATTACAATGTCACCAGGAGACAGAGGCCCCGTGAGGCTCTTGGTAAATGCATTGAAGAGATTAATGACTGGATGTGCCTGAACTTTCTTCAGTTAAACAAAAACAAAACTGAAGTGATTGTCTTTAGAGCCAAAGAGAAATGATTAAAGATCACCACAGAGCTTTAGTCTATACACCTAAAAACCACCAACCAGGCCAGAAATCTGGGTATAGTGATGGACTCAGAGCATAACTTCGAGAAACAGATTAAGGTAATCGCAAGGGTAGAAGATCTGATATCTCAGCAGGACTTGGAAAAACTAGTCCATGCTTTCATCTTTAGTAGGCTTGATTATTGTAACAGTGTTTTTACAGGTCTACCTAAAAAATCAATTAGACACCTGCAGCTTATTCAGAACTCAGCTGCTTGAGTCTTCACTAAGACCAAAAAAGTGGACCACATCAGCCCAGCTCTGAGGTCTTTACACTCCATCAGAGGATAGACTTTAAAGTTCTACTGCTGTACTATAATGCTCTGAATGGTTTAGGACCAAAATACATCAGTGACCTCTTGACCTAGTATGAACCTACCAGAACCCTTAGGTCATCTGGATCCAATTTCTTATCAGTTCCCAGAGTCAGAACCAGACATGGAGAAGCTCCATTCAGCTTCTATGCTCCACATGTCTGGAACAAACTCCCTGAAATCCTCAGATCAGCTGAAACGCACAGTTTATTTAAATCCTGGTTAAAGACTCACCTGTTCTCTGCTGCATTTCACTAGTTTTTATTTAGAAGTCCAGATCTGCATCTTGTTCTTTCAAGCTGGAATCTTACATTTTATCTATTTTATTTGAGCTTTTACTTTCTGTTTTTATTAAATTAATTGCATTTCTTTTAAACTTTTTTTCTAATGCACTTGTATTGCTTTCTGCAATCTGCTTTAATGTTTTATGTAAAGCACTTTAAATGGTCTTGTACATGAAATGTGCTGTACAAATAAATTTGCCGAAATGTTTTAATTTAGCTAGTAATAGAGTAACGCACCATAGGGTAATAGTAACAGAGTTACTTTAATTAAAGAGTAATTTATTAGAGTATTAGTTATGGACTAAAGTAACATGTTACAGTAATGCATAAACACCTTAATACCCAACACTGCAAGTAACTCATGTAATGTTCACTGATAAAAGCCCATACCATCACTGTTGCTGACGTTTGCACATTTTGATTACAGAAGTAACAACCATGACATCTTTCACAGACACGCTTGTGTCCAGAGGACTTCCTCCTTGTGTTTTACAGTTTCTGGTTACATTTCTGGATGCAGCCATGGACTGTGTAGGGCAGGGGTGGGCAACTCCAGTCCTTGAGTGCTGCAGTCCTGCAGGTTTTACTTGTTTCCCTGCTCTAACACACCTAATTCAAATCAAATGGATCCAACAGCTTATCAACTTCTGCTCAGAGATTCAGTAATTTGAATCAGGTGTGTTGAAACAGGAAAACATCTAAAACACTGTTAGACTGTGGCTCTTGATGACCAGAGTTGCCTACCCCTGGTGTAGGGTAGAAAAGGTTGAATGCATGAAGAAATTGATTATGGTAGAATGAACGTTTCACATGCAGTAACCTGAGGTCTAGAAGTTCAAATACATCAAACAATAGTTTCTGTCCTCAGTCTTTGTGCTTCAAGGTTTTGTCAGACTCTGTGAAACTTTTCATAATCATGCCTCCTAATTGTTGAAACACCAAGGTTCTTCTCAACTTTCCTTTGATAACTATACTTTGAACTGAATGATGATTTTCTGATGGAATTTGACACAAAGTGGTAAATCACAGCCCATCCTTACAAGGCTAAACCTTTGGTGGATGATCCTTAAATAACCTATCTTGACAACCTCGCCTGTTGCCAATCATCTCCTGATTGCAGAATCAGTGTAGAAATGTGTAGAAACAATGATGTTGGACAGTGAACACAATGGAAATCATTTCTTTGGACTTCTGTGTCTTATATAAAGGTTAGAAAGAATGAGCAAATTTAAGTTTCTGTTACATTTTGATGAATGATACCTACTTTTTTTTAGAAATGGAGGTTTTTCCTATGTGAGAGCAGGCAAGAATTTAAAAATAATTACATTAAACACTGATTGAAAAAACAGTGACATTGCTACTACTACACTTTTACTACTGCATTTTTTAAGAACTGTCAAACACATTATTAAAATCTGGAAAATAGCAGGAAACCAGTTGTCTTCGAGGAAAAAATGTGGTTTGAAAATCCCTGAAAGATGTTGATCAGTTAAATGTTTTGTGAAATCAAATTGAAGAGAAACAACAGTAGAACTCTGGGATATGTTTAATAGTGAAAGTAAGAGGATTCCCACACTCACAATGTGAAGGGAACTGAAGGGGTTGGGACTGAAAAGCTGTGTAGCCATAAGAAAAACACTAATCAGTGAGGGTAATCAGAGAAAAATGAATGCAACATTGGATGGAAACTAATTGTGACTTATATGATCAATGACACAACAAATACTGCTGTAATCAAAGCTAAAAGTGGTCTTATGAAATATTAGAGTGTGTGACCTTCAATTTTTTGGGTGGCTACTTTATCTTTTCTTTTTTTTTGGCCAGCAGTGCCTGTTATTCTGCTGTAGGTAAAACAGATGAAAGGTGAAGTTCTTTCTGATTAATGGGAACCCTTGAGAGCCCCACAAGGAATCCTGCAGGTCCCTGGACACTAGTTTGAGTGCCACAAAAAAATAGGTCACCTTTGTTAATACTTGTGTGTTGAAGAACAGATGAGGCTCCAAGCCAAAACTATTCATAGACGTGTGGACCCAAATCCAAATACAGATCCATTCAGGATGCTAAAAGTGGAAAAATCTGAAACACCTTGAAATAATAAGAAAAAAAAGTCTGCATCACACAAACATCTCTGAATACTTGGTTTGTTAATTTAATGCTCACACACAGTACAGCATACACATAAGATCTCCTTTAGATCTCACAAACACAAAAGCAAACAGTTAAATACGTTGATAACTTTTAGCACCAGCATAGAGTACCGATTCATTCAGCTTTCTCTAGAACTCTTATTCATAGTGATTCTCATAATAAAACACCATTGTTTGATCTCACTAGGCATGGCTTACATGTAATATCTTTACAGCAGCATTCACTTACAAAGGTTAATTGATTAAAAAAGGATGCGTGTACACCCAAAGTGATATACAAAAGCAATATTATATTATATACCCATTTACATGTCCGCTAAGGTTTCCCCAGTGTGGAATTGAAGGGTGTCGTGTCTGATAAGTTCTGTATCAACACTGTGGCTTAATTTAAAAAGGACAGTAAAAGAAACAAAGAACAGACATGTATAATTCAAAACAAGACATGAAGAGGAGAAACAAATATATCACATTCACTAGGATTTTCACAAGGAAGCTGCGATCTGTCTACGTAAGCCATTGTTTTGTTTTGCGTTACTGTTCTATCAGATTTGTACTAGAAAAATGAGAAATTAAATGGGAACAATTACTTTTTTGTTATACAGTAATGTCATAAAATAGTATCAAAGTGACTTACTAAACCTCTCAGTCAAGATCAGTGTAGTTTTTAATGCACCGTTTAGTAATAGATATGTTTACAAGTAAATAAGATCCTGTCAGACTAAACTTCTCAACCGATGGCCTACTTTTACTGATTACATATATGACGTGTATGAAGGATGTAAATCTCACAGTCAAATGGTTATAGCTCAAAATCTGTGCCAAAAGTAGAGCAAGTAAGAAAAGAGAAAGTAGTGAAATTGTGATTATTACTATATGACATCATTGACAGTTATTAAGGTGGTTCAAATAGTTATGTCTAGTGTCTGTGAGCTAATGGGAAGAGAGGACGATCTCCAGGTGTGACGGGTGCTAGTCTAACCATAAGCACAACTTTTTTTGGCTTTATGTAGAGTTTTAGTCTATCCTTTGGCTGTCAGGGTGATTTGGTTCATTCTCAGGGCATATTTTACAGCTGAATAAATATGAATGCATTTAAATGACAATTTCACGTTAGCATTAAGCTGAATCTTGCTGTTGTTAAAATCTAAAGGTTATAGATTCACAAAAGACTGAAGAAATACTGTAACAGTTAAATTATAATAATACCCTCAGTGTGCCTCTTAGATTTTATATTTATTAATGTAATTATACTTAAATGAAGAGCAAATATGGGAGCTAAGTATGCTATACTTGCTTCAATCTTACAGTACATGATGTTGGAGATTTTTATTCCCAAGGATCATAGATGTGACCCTCCCCCCTCTCGCATGTTCAGCTTGATTCTAAATAGAAGACAAAGTTCAGAACTTAGTCTGCTTTAGTTTGTCGATGTGGTAGCAAAGCTTCAAGGCCGGTCCGAGCTTCAGTCCGAGGTACTTCATGATCATGTCACTCTTTAGGAGTAACAAGGCATTTCCATCTATCTCCTGAGGGAAGCAGAAGCTTATGCTGGAATCAATAAGGTTCATTGTAAATGAGCAATGTAAAGAAAACAACTGACTCACGTGTTTCCTGAAAACATCTGCATGAGGACCAAGAGCCTGGGGATCTGCATCCCTGATGAACCAAACAACATCCTCCACAGACCATGTGGATGGGTCCTTATTGGGTGGAGCCTTAGACTCCTGGGACTCTGGAGGTGAGTTATAACCTCCAGGGAGATTAAAAAGGGAGATATACTTTAGTGCCTCAAGGAAATTAAGATCACTGAATTATTGTTTTTGACTTTTAATGACTTCTTACCTGCCCTGTTGCTCTCTGGAAATGTGTTAGGACTGGTGGACGACTGCCTGCACATGCTTATGGATGTTGAGTTGTTGGAGAACTGCTGTGAGGAACGAAACCCGTAGGAGGACTTTGGAGAGTACGGTGAGCTTATGGAGCTAAAAGCTGACTCTCCAGGGTCAACAGAGTAGCGTTTGCCATCTGACTGGTCAATGTGGTAGTCCTCAGTCATAGATGTCTCAGCTAAAGACGAGATGGAGACACAATCTATGTGAATTCAGTGTATCTGTTTACATTTGTGCAACCTTGACTTTTGGGGCAGACTTTAGAGGTACCATCTGACTGGTAGGATCTACCGCTGTGCTGGTTAATAGGCTGATCACTGAAGAGGTTTTCACAGTGCAGGCTGCGACAGAGCTTCTTCAGAAAACGTAGGACATAGTCAATGCTGTTCACCACAGGGAGGCTCAGAAGATGCTGCTTCCCATCAAATGTAGCTGGAAAAGTGAAAACGGGGTCCAGCTTACACACATTTTCTTACAAATCCAGTCATTAAACCTTTACAAATGTTTTATTTTCCATCTTCATCCCATCTAAGTGGTATCCCTAAGTGGTACAGAAACTATTCTATTTTGCACAACACCTGATATTTTTTCTCCTCCGTAGCCTTGTGTGAGGAGAGTAAACACCGTTTTCTGCTGGAAGGCGCTGTCGATGCAGCCTTGGACAGCCTGCTGCAGCACCACAGAGGGTCTGTCAGGTCCGAAGTGGTCGGGGAGCTGCTGGATCTTCTTCCTGTCCAGGTTGGGGCCTGTATTGGCCTGCTTGTTGATGTAGATACAGACTGACACGGGAAAAGCACACAGAGCGATGGAATCTGTACAAATCTTTTGTGGTTAATTTTTGTGATATTTTAGTCTTTAGGTCAATCCATACAGAGAAATTTGGGTTTTTTTGTACCTGTGAGCACCTGGGGTGTGGCAGAGTGAGGGATGGTGGCTGCATCCTGAGGAATGGAGCTCATATCGGGCTCAGGAGTGCTGCTGGGTGGAGAAATAGCCAATGGTGTCATGACCATCCTGGGTTTTAGCTGGAAGGGAAGAAGTTTTGTATTGGTGTACATGCTATTTATTTATGCATGCTAAATAAAGTAGGAGAGAATATGTAAAGTACAAGACTGAAGATTTTAAGCTTTTTATGACCGAATTAAAGTTCATTTTCATAATTTTTTCTTTACATGACTGAATGGTCCCATTAAATTTAATCACAGCAGTCAATTTCTCTCAGTAAAAATTAGAAGGGCATGGAGCCTGTACTTGTGTGTGTACGCGTGTCTGTGTACACATGCATTTTTAAACACACTGCACCAACACACTACATCTCATCCCCGTTTCCTCCCCATTTGGCTGACCTTGAAGCCCGGCTTTCTCCCCCTCTTCTTCGGCACTTTGAGGGGAGGGAGCGATTCAGGGTAGCGGTTAGGAAAATCCATCTTGGCAACATTGCGGAGTGGGGGTCTTCCTCTCTTCCTGCCCGGTATCTTCCCCAACTGGCTGGGGATAAAAGAGGGAGCCACTGCAGCTGATTGCATGTCACTGTTGTTGCTGTCTGATTTCTGTGCCGTTGCAGCAGGTACACTCATTTGGAGCTGGAGACAAAGGAAACAACTGCTCAGCTCGAGGGAAAACACATTCAAACTGGCACTTTACTTGCACATTAATCCTCCTCAGCTCCTCAGTGGCTGCACACTAGACAGCAGCATTAGCATCAATTTATAGAAGGTATAGAGGAAGCAGAGTGGATTAAAGAGGAAAGGTGGATGAAAACAGCACTTGGGCATTAAGAAACTACACAATCTGAGTATTACAGTTAGAGGAGCAGTATTTAGCATAGCACCACAAGAACCAAACAACACAAAAGGCAGCCATGCATGATATGTGAAGGAAACAGCACCTCCACACTTTACTGATAACACACCAATAAACCTGAGAGAGGGAAGGGGGTGACTACCTACCTGCTATCTTCTAATGTGAAGCCCAAATGCCAAGACCTTTTGCCTCAAAACCTAGAAGCCTAAAGGCTGCTATCAAGCTAAGTCCCTCACAATGCATGAAAAGCCATCTTTCTCTTGTTGTATGCGGCTTTTTCCTCGTCCCCTTTTGGTGAACACTCTGCTGCCGCTCTTGCTACCGCCGCTGCTGCTGCTCAGCACACAGGCTGCAGACATCTCATTAGACTAATGCATTCAGCAGTGGCAGAGGGAGGGGGAAATTGACTTCACCATGGCTACCCAGCTATGATTTACCATTATGATGACAGCTTCCACCCTAATGTTAAAGAAAAAGAAAAGGAATGTGGTGCGTCTGATTTAATGCTTAAATCTTCAAAATCTATCCTATTTTAAGGAGATTTGTCAAAGGATAGAGTATGTAAACAAACAATTACTGGCTGTACTCACCATCCAAAACAGATGTGCGGATGTGGAGTATCCCTACGCTCTGTACTGTGCTTCCTATATTTCCTCTTGCTACCAATAGCAAAGCACGAATCTCAAAGCAAGGCGGATTCCACTGTAATACTGTATATATGTGTGTGTGTGTGTGTGTGAGTACAACAGCCTCAGACAGACAGTGAGCGAGTAACAGTATGTGTGCGTCTGTGTATGCATTAAAGAGAAAGAGGGAGGGGGTGGAGGCTCCTCTGTTGTCATGGCAACAAGTCTGTAAGCCCTATAACACCCTGACAGTTGTGAGCCATGTTTTGTCTGCAACTCCAGCTCAGTACTGCTGTGAAGGAGCAGCCACACTGAATTCCTGCTCCTAACCATCAACAAAAAGATATCGTATGCTATCAACAAGAAAGTTTCAGTGATTAGCTGGTGAATTGTTTTGTGGATTTATCTGCTAACTATTTTGCTAATCAGAAGATAATTATAGTCAATTTCTTATTAAAATGCCAAATCATTCATTCATTCATTTTTCATCCCCACTTTATCCTGATAAGGGTTGCCAGGGTACTGAAGCCTATCCAAGCTGTCATCATGCGAGAAGTGGGCAAGACCCTGGACAGATCACTTGTCCATCACAAAGCCGACACAGAGACATCTGACACCAACAACCTTTCAGGCCAACAGTCATTTCGACAGTCGATTCATAATCGTTTTAGTTTAATTAATTTTTCAGTATTGTAAAATATTTTATGTGATATTGATGAGATGAGAGGCATGGTAAACCCTGGACAGGTTGCCAGTCCATTGCAGTGTATAAACTTATTTACTTTTCTTTATTCTTATAAAGGAAGAGGTAAACATATCTTATTGTGGATTTTTTTTGGAGTAACTTACAAAATTGGCTATTTTTCCAAGTTCATTTTTTTCTTCCCGCAGCATTGCTGTGTTTCCAATGTAAACCCATAATGTTGTATAAAGCTGTTCGTTGTTCCAAAAATATATATTGTAACTGATATTTCTGTAGCATTTATATATGCAATACACTAGAGTATTTTAAAACGTGGTAGAAATCCACAGTGACCCAAGAATAATTATAACAATAATTATTATTTTTAATCGTTCAAACTATTAATCATACTCTTAATTTATCTATATTTTTCTCAAATTTGATCAATTATTTGCTTTATTTGATTATTTTATATTATATATTAAATTCAAATGTTTATTCCTTGGATGAATTTGGATCATATAACATATATATATATATAAATAAAGCTTAATTGAGTCGTATCTCAACGCTTTTTAATGTCTTGTGAATATCACTTATGGCTTTCACAGCGTCAAAGATCTGTTGCCCCCTGCTGGCTGAAACTGAGATGCACTTCCGTTTGACGGCTTTGTTAATAAAGTTTCATGACAAGACTTGAAACCAAGATGGCGGCGCGCATACCGCTGCCTGTAAAGATGTCACCCTCAACATTAATAGGTTTTAGTTATGTTTTGAGGGAGCAACTTTGTTCCAAGCAATTATTAAAATCTTTGACAGAGCTCTGCAGACGAGGTTCGTTTGTTTGTGAGTCTGATAATAATTTCTGTGTAAGACTCGAAATAGTCTTACTTTTACAGCGATTTTAAACTCATTCATTTTCACGTTCACCGTGAATTTGTACAAATTTGCCTTGTTTTGGGGCATGTTTTTCTGTTGAATCAGCTATCAGACTTGTTCCTTTCTTAACTCTTGTTTTCTCCCTCACGCGAGTCATTATTTCAGTCAAGTATCAAGTTAAAAAAATGTTTTCTGTTGGTCTGAAAACTGCTTAAATGAACCTTGACTGTGTGTCGGTTTGATCTGTGAGGTTATTCGGTGGCAGCGGGACAGGCGGCGGAGGACAGCAACGCTGCTGGGTCCAGCGGTCCTCTGGATCACTACAACGGGTTGATTAGAGACGGGAGCCTGCGGGAGGATGAGCATCAGAAAGCGGTGCTACAGAAACTGGACCAGCTGCACAAAACACTGAGAGCATACAGCAACGCACCCGCATCCATCTTTTCCATGGTAAAGAGATGCATGTCCTGATTACTGAACGGTTAGGCCTACTGAAAATGTATTGTCTCTTTCACAGTAAACAGTATGCGTTAATATGAATTGATGCCATCTCATCTTTACTTTTGTGTCACCAAGTAAACAGTCAAATTTTTAACATAAAACTTCTTTTTTTACGAGCTTTTTATATCTACAGCTATTCTTTTCACTTTGTCTACCAACGGTCCCATACCTTTCTCAGTTACTTCTAATGCAGTATTAGGGCCTTTGGAGATGGGGTTGATTCCCTTTAATCCAGCGCCATGCCGTATTTTGTGTTAACGAAGGCTTGTCCTCTACAGACAGTTTTATCAGCATTAATTTAAAGTTAAAGATGGCCATCGTCTCACGACTATGCTTCTGTTTCACTTGGTCATCATCTGCAGAGTTGTTGGAATTTGTAAATGAGACCTTTAGTGTGTGTGTTGTCTTCATTCACTCTGTAGTAAACCTGCACTAATATTCAACAAGGCCAAAATATTAGACCCCGAATCAATATGTGTAATACATATGTACGAAAACACGTTCAAGTTACTGTTATGTAATTTTTGGAGACTTAGGAAATATTTTCTACCTTGTTGGAAAACCTTTGCAAGGAACGAGCATACGAAATATGCCATTGAAGAAGTGGCTTTTCCCCAAAGTGATGCTTTTGCATGGCTTTGCTGCAGCTTTCATCAGTAGGTTTGTGTTTGTTGATCTTTTTGTGTTAAGTGAGGCGAAATGCAGCTTAACTGGGTTTAGATCACGTCTACTACCCAATTACTTTAGAATATTTCATTTCTTTACTTTCTAAAATGTCCTGGATTGTTTTCTCTGAAGGGTATTTGGTTTTACTGTGGAGTGTATCCAATTCAGAACCAGAATATGTACTTTTTATATTGCACTTATAAGATTTTTTCTTCTCTTTGATCTTTGTCTCTTTCAGTTTTTTACAAAACCAAAGCCTCCAAAAGGTTACTACATCTATGGCGATGTAGGTATGAGAAATCCTGTAACAGAGCTGCACATCTGACTTTTATTGTTTTGTTATTATTATTATTTCTGGCTAATGATTGTTGTTGTTTCAGGCACAGGGAAAACCATGGTGATGGACTTGTTTTATTCACATGTGGAGACTGAAAAGAAAAAGAGGGTTCATTTTCACGGTTTCATGTTGGACGTGCATAAAAGTGAGTGCAGTTCATCGTAGCTGAATATTACAAAATGTGGACTATTAGTCTCCATGTTTAGACTTGTTTCTTTTAGAGTGAAGGCATAAATTGATTAAGAAATAAATTAGCTTCCATAATGGCATATGAAGTGCATAGCAGCCGCATGCTCTTGCACTAGTAGAGAAATGTCATACAAGAATATAACAGTGAGGTTAACTTTGGCTTCTTTTCAATCTTTAGGGATCCATCGGCTGAAGCAGAGCATGCCCAAAAGGAAAGCAGGGAAAATGGCCAAATCGTATGACCCCATTGCTCCTGTTGCTGAGGAGATCAGTGAGGAGGCTTGTCTGTTGTGCTTCGATGAGTTTCAGGTAGTTTCACAAGTTTTTAAAGAAACAGTTTAAGCCATTTTTTCATCTCTGGACAACAGTCATATTCTTGTGCTGTACTTGTTGCTTTCAAACACTCGTTTCAGGTCACTGATATCGCTGACGCCATGATTCTCAAGCAGCTTTTTGAGAATCTGTTTCTTAAAGGAGTTGTTGTCGTGGCCACCTCCAATCGCCCCCCTGAAGGTAATCAGTAAGTTCTTTGATACATTTATATCTGTGTTAAACAACATTTTCAAATATGTTTGTCTTTAATCTGCATAAAATAACTCATGTCAAAGAAATGCTTTAAAACTCAGACAGCTTTCTTGAGAAGTACAAGTGAAATCGGATATATTATCAGGTTTAGGTAGATATTTATGATTTTAAATTAAAGCTGGCTGCATTTTCTGTATGAAAACATATTAAAATGTGCATTACTGTCATAGAGATGTGAAAAACGTATGCCAGTTGTTGTCATTTGTGATTATAAGAGATTTTGACAAATAGAGATTTAACTAAACTAAATTAATAGCAAAATTTAAAAATCTTTTGTATTGTGTCCTTCTAGACTTGTATAAAAATGGACTCCAGAGAGTCAACTTTGTGCCTTTTATTGCTGTGTTGCAGGTAAGAAAGAAGAAAAATCTATTCTGTTTTTCCTCTGTGCATTAAACCTATTAAAATATCAGAAAATTGCTCCTCCCTCTCCTGCAGACATATTGCCAAACCCTTCGCCTGGATTCTGGGATTGACTACCGCAAACAGAACAAGCCCTCTGCTGGGAGGCTCTACTTTCTGTAAGACATTTTTCTTTTGTAAGAAAAACACTGGAATTAGTTTAAAACAAACACTTGTTTTCTTACTGATTATCTTTTTCTTCTGTGGTAGCTCTAGTGAGCCAGACGTAGAAGCAACTGTAGATAAGATGTTTGACGAGTTGGCTTTTAAACAGAATGACAGTAAGTGAATATTTAAATTTTACTAAAATCTACAGCTCTGCCAGGTTTCATAAAGCTTAACTTAACTTTTTTTTTCTTTATACAGTAACACGACCAAGAGTTTTAAATGTTCACAATAGAAAAGTCCGTCTGAACAAAGCATGCGGGACCATCGCAGACTGTACGTTTAATGAGCTGTGTGACAGAGTAAGTCTCTGATAAACACTTTTTTGAATAATAATGCACCACAAATGCTTGATTACAGTTAATATCTGGTTATCACATTGTTTCATTTTCATTCTATTGTGACACTCAGTTGTCAACAAAGTTAAATCAGGTTTGGAAATCATTGCAATACTGATGCTGATTATACACACACACACACGCAGATATATACATTTATATATGTATGTGTA
>JBAMHW010000022.1:19775605-19789994 GCA_037177495.1 Rhadinocentrus ornatus | reverse complement strand
ACTCCTTTATTGGGGGTGTCTTGCTAATTGCCTATAATTTCCACCTGTTGTCTTTTCCATTTGCACAACAGCAGGTGTAATTTATTGTCAGTCAGTGTTGCTTCCTAAATGGACAGTTTGATTTCACAGAAGTGTGATTGACTTAGAGTTACATTGTGTTGTTTAAGTGTTTCCTTTATTTTTTTGAGCATGTATATTCTGCCTCAAAGCAACTGACTTCACAAGGAGCTAGAAATTCATCAACTGTCAAATGTTGTGAAAATATTTGGTTTCTGTGTGTTTGATGGATCTGTTCAACATTTCTCTACTCTAAAAGAAAAATAATATCGATCGCTTTTATTATAAATGAAAAAACCTAGGTAAGTTACAATGACCCAACATCCTATTCTTTTTTCTTTTAAACCTGTCCTGTCCAGCATCATAGCAAGCAGAATGATAGTCTGGCTGCTGTACTGTGCCAAACAAATTTGCTTTGCCAAGGGGAGGCTTATGGGTATAAGGCCCCTCTTGATAGTCTGATTCCTTTGTTTATTTGTTTACTATTATTTACTTACTTTGAATCGTGGAATCTATGTAATCTTGCTGGACCTGATCGGAGGGTAGAGAAAAAGTAAGAAGATAGCAAAAAGAAGCTAAAGGGAAAGCAGAAAGAAGAAAGAAGAGACAAAAACACCACAGACAGAAGACAATGACCCTTCAATCCACACTAATACCAGACAACAAACTTCTACATTTGTACATAAACACACCAGAAAATTTCCTACAGCTTTTACAGAAAAACAGAGCTGCCAGTGATTAAGAGTTTTTAAATAATGACCAAATCAAAAAGACATATCACAAACATATCACAACACTGACCAGATACAAAATACAGAGCACCTCGAAGACGACCCCAGCCCCACCTGGAGGGTGTCAGAAGAGAGCCCCAGCCAGAGCCACCTGCAGTCTTGGGACACAGGCCCCAGTGGGCCAAGATAGGCAGCTGCAGGCCCCGCCAGGGACCGGCCATCTAGAGCGGCCCGGGCAAAGGGTCCAGGGCCCCAGGAGCCCAGGGACAGACATCCTATTCTGAAAAACCTACAAAAACAAAGTGTTTATTAAAGTACTTGTTGATTATTTCAGGTGTGGTTAATGATGTTCCTCTATTCACAATTTACCTGGAGGAGTTTCTACCTGAGCTGCAGTCTTTGATCACCTACTTCCAGCTGCCTTATGACCCTGGGGATCTTAGGACGGCCGCAGATGAGATGGAGTTATTCAGCAGGGTGTTGTTGTCCAGCAGACAACGGATAACACATGAAAAAAAAGCTGCTTGATTTCAGCTTAACTCTGCTGCTGTCTGACCAGGTGTGGAGGGAGTCCAGAGGGATCTTTCAGCAGCAGGGACAGATAAAAACATTTCCTCAGTATGATGGTACTAAAGTCGCCAACCAGTAGGGGGGGAGAAGTGCTAATATGGTTCTGAGGAAGTCCAGGTTAGAGTGAACAAACAAGAAAAGTCTTAGAAACTAATCCCCCAAAGCTGTCTTTGTTTACATTGTCATTACTGCTCAGATGTTCTGTTCAGGTGTTTTATCGATTTTAGCTCAAAGCATACTCTT
Source organism: Rhadinocentrus ornatus (assembly GCA_037177495.1). Taxonomy (NCBI): domain Eukaryota; kingdom Metazoa; phylum Chordata; class Actinopteri; order Atheriniformes; family Melanotaeniidae; genus Rhadinocentrus; species Rhadinocentrus ornatus. The sequence goes on along the minus strand of JBAMHW010000022.1, from coordinate 19,788,393 downwards.
ATGTTTAAGTTTTAAAAGCACAAATGTTTTCTGTTTGTTTTTGCCCTGCAGGTCAAACCCAGACGAGATCTGTGGCGGCAAAAGCTCTTCACAAAGCTGAAGGAAAAGAAATCTGTTGATGGGCTGCTGGAGATGCACTGCAGCTTTCTGCAAGTAACCAGGATTCATCTCAGATTCAGGGACACATCTCCTTGTTATTCATGTATTGAGGATCTGATTTATACATCAATTATATAATTACGGATCAAGCCAAACAAACAAATTAGAAAAACATGTGCTATTCTCATTTTGGATAGTTTTTTGTCACGTGCAGTAAGATACTATGGATTTCACACATAATAAATACCTCAGTCCTTATCGGATGTAGTCATAAAGACTTAAACATAAGTTGAAATACAAATTGAAAAGAAGATGTCCTAATAAAAAAAGAAATGGAATATCAGTGGTTTTAATAATGTTTATATGTGCACAACAAACAACCACAATCAGTGCAGAGCATTAACACTGACTGAATAGGCTAATGTTGGCATAATGAGGGTGTATTAGGTGCTACCTTGCTTTGCAGGTTCCAGATCTGCTCAACGTGGCTACAGCTTTGAAAGATCACACCGTCCATGTTGCGAACTGCACACCATCCTCATCAGTGTCAAGCAGCAAAACCTCTGAGATATGGACAAGCCTTTACGATGCTGCCAGTGGTGTACGTGTCAGACCAGAGATGGATATAAACTGCTAGATTTTGTTTGTGCAACAAGTAGAATAAAAGTGATGTTTTTCTTGGAAACACAGAGTCCCAGAGGCAGAGGATGCAACAATGACGAGAGTTTCAACAGTCAAGCCTCAAGTAGGGCAAAAATAAGGTCATGAGTCTTTATTCAGAACTAATATTTTAATAATCTGTCAAGGAACATGTTAAAAATCAACGTGTTTCCTCCAATCTGTTGACAGGATTTCTAACATTTGGATATCTCATATTATTTTATATTTATCTTTGCAAAAATTTTTTCATCTGTACAAATGAAATGATACATAAGCAGTTTTTGTTGTTTGAAGTCTTTTTTTCAACCTTTTCTGTTTATTGACTGCCGATTATAAACAAACAAACTGACAACACCGCATCCCTCTGCTTCTTCTATAAAACACAGCCGCTCGGTGGAGGATCACCTGCAGGTCCTGGGTTTGGATAGCTTAGAGGAGGGCGCCTCTGACCCGATTGTAACCAAAGGAGCATACCTGTCCTTGACCTACTGCGGCATCTAAAACTCGGAAAGCTACAGGTGAGGCACACTAGCATATGGCACCTGGAGATGGAGGCTATTCCTACTATGGATACCATATTAAATGCAAAAAAATTTCTACCTCATTTTCCTATTCATGTAGAAAAGTAGGCATGTCAAATTTAACCCATAAGGTTTTATATTCAGTATCAGTAACCCCAGGTCCCCACCAGTTCTTAAGGGCCATGTGGCTTCAAAAGAAGCCCTAAACATCGCCCCTCCTGTGATTGACAACTAACTAGTGCTGATATGCACTGTTAAAGAGCTGATGTCTGTCATCCTTGGTGTTAAGTTAACACACATCTGTAACTGCCTAAATTCAGCTTTTTTTTAGAAGCCTTCATACTTTTTGATTATCAGTTAGGGCATAACTAAGTTTTTATACTCTGCTTCTGCATTTTGACTCAGCTTTTGCTAAATAGATAAAGAGGCGGGAGGTCTCGGCTGGCTCAGGTACATCCACAACTCTTCTGTCGACTATAAGGTAAGACAGTTCAGTCCAGGTATTGTGAGCATTTTGGGAACTAGTGAGTGTTTTTATTTAGTGAGTTATTTTCTGTTTAACTATTAAATTATTGTTTAACACAAATTATATTTTCAATATTTTTGTGGTGATCGCTGTTTCTTTTCAGATTGTTGCAGTTTGTTTTTTGTGGTTTACTTTCCCTTTTTCAACAAAAAGAAGTTTGAAAAGAAACTACTGCTACTACTTTCTCAAGCTGTTCACAGATGCTTACACACACATTAATTTTTATTTGAATTTTTTTTCTAATTAGATTCAATGCTCAGAGTTCATGGAGTTTTTAGAAGTGGAAAATCTTCATGATTTCTACGGCTGTCAGGAGCTTTTCGTCCACATTCAGGACCACCAAGGGTTTTACATCATGTATAATGTCGCTCTGAAGGACCTAAAGGAGCTAAAGAACAAACTTCTCCTCATCGGTTCGCAAGTCATCCTCAGAAATGGGCTCAAACAAAAGGTAGTTGTAAGGATGTGCACAGCTGATGTCGATCGAGTTGCTCTTCTTCTCCACTTGTGGATGTGTGACACAGAGGTTTTGGAGATAAAAAGTGCAGGTAGAGAGATAAAAAAGAGAATTTTAACATCTTGTCTTTGTTGGTTTTCTTTGACTTTAATCTATCACTTCCAATAGAAGATACAGCATGCCTGATAAACCACAAAGAGATCTGGATTTACTGAGTTTTATTTGATCAACTCTGAAGTTTTTGGATCCTATTTTTACATTTCTTAGCTCATGAACTGTTACTTTGAGGCCTACCAGCATGCAACAGGGACTGAGGAGAAGTTTGCTTTGGCCTAGGTCATCATTGACCTCATACACATGAGACCACAGCTGGACATGGAACAGGATTACTTTGTTCAGACCTACAGGGCAGAGATCAGCTGCCTACGGACTCACCAGCAGCTCATTCAAAGAGTTCTGGACAATTAGGTCAAAACACAAGTCACTGATAGATTAAATGAAAGAACACTGATGTCCACATGTCAGTTTAGTCAAGTCTAATTTGACTTGGTTAGAGGATTGGATGATTATAGGCTTACATGCATGGACAAATCATGCTCATCTTAACAGATAAAAGCACAGCAACTGCATCTTGAGCGTATCTGCAAAGATGATTGCCAAGACTCCTTTCATGCATGTGGTCTTCCACTAAACATTGTTCCTCAGCATCTGCTCTCACTTGGAGGCAGGAGGCAATCACACTCAGCTTCTGAATATTTTTTGTTTGTGTCTTTTAAATTATGCCCTCAATACCCGTTATTTCCCTACTTCTTTTCTATTTCTTTGCAGCCCTACACTGATAAACTTTTTTCTCCTTGAGGTCAACCTCTCTCTCTGTCAGGCCTTTGCAATCTACCAAGGATTAGTTCAGGCTCAAGCTGAGCTCTGTCAGCGGCACTGGGCCACAAGCAGCACTGACAGACTCCTTCCTGCAGCAGAAGCTGCTACAGCCGGCTCTTCAAAGCTGGGACGGCCTGGCTTCACCAGGAGCCTTCGACAGTTCCCAAATCCAAAAAGACGTAAGTTATCTTCTTTTCTAGGGAGTCTGTTCAGATTACATCATAAAAAAAGAGCTGAAACAATTCAGCTGAATTCCAGTTTCTCTCAGCTGTTTTCCGACATGTTTTTTGATGACCCGCTTTTTGTTCAGAAGGTTAGCCTGTCAGTAATAAAATCTGCAGAGGACAGGGACATGAAAAGGGGACAAGAGAAGCTGTTGTACGCAGTGAAAACTTTTTCTAAGCTGTTGGAGCTCATCACCATCCGCCATCGTCTGCTGGAATCAGCATCAGAGACTGCACATCTGGCTGAGTTAATAAAACACTCTCCTCAGGGTGGAAGAAGAGTCAGCCAAGAAACACAACATCACCTGATGCTTTGTTTTAGCCCCTAAAAATGAGATTCTGGAGACAAGACAGTTTTTCTTAGCTTTTACTTGTGCTACATATTTCTATTATTTTAATTATTTAATCCTAAAATTCTGTAAAGTTCGAGAAGAAAACCTCAACAAAGTGTCCTTTCACTTTTTTACTTTCTTCTCTCTAACAAATGGTCAGATTTAGAGTTAACACAAAGTTACAGTTAGGTTTAACATGGTTTTTGTTTGACATAAAACATGTTTCATGTTCATATTTTATTATTTATGGGTTGTGATTCCCATCATGTTCCACCAATAGATATGATGACTTGCATTCATAGACTGTGACACATCAAATACGTATTTCAGTTCTTTAATGTGGATTGTTCCTTGTAATATTGTGGGGTTTTAACTTATATCACATCCCCTGAGATGACTTAAAGTATGAATTAACACTGTCAAAGTTAAGTCATTCAGACACATAAAAATGCTAAATCGTAAAGAAGTATTACTAAACTTTATGAGATTTTTTTGTCTTTAGCACCCCCTAACAGCAGCTAATTCAGCATCCATTTCTATTCCGTCTCTTCTCTGAAATCTCTGTAAAAGCAAACGTAAAAGCCAGTAAAAGCCCAATGTTCACTCTTGTCTTTTCTCTTGCTCTTTTTGTTCCTCTCTTTCTTTAAATCTCTTCCTCCCTTTATGTCCTCCTGCATTTCTTTGCTGAATCCATCATGGTGTGTCCAAATAGGCACGCGTGCTGTCATGTGATGTGGTGCTGTAAAGTGATGTTCTAGGCTGGAAAACAAATCGTGAATTTTGGTTTCTCAAGATCAGGATGCTGCAGGGCAACGACGACTCCAGGAATGTACGTAATTAATGTCAGTGTGGCATTTGTCCACACGCACAACACGAAGAATTTTTCTAATCCAGGTTTCAAATCTAGGAAATGACACCGTATTCAGGTAGCTTGGCGTCGGGTCACAGGAACCGGAACCAGCGAGCGTAAAACGTCATCGTCCAGTCCATCTTTTTCTAACCCTAAGTATGTATCGTTAGCTCCTAAATGTAAACATTAGCAGGTGAGAGTGAAGCTGGAAAGAAAAGCTGTTGGCCCCACGATGGAGTGGTAACCTGTCCAGGGTGTAGCCTGCTTCTAACCTGCTGTAGGAGCCATATGTCAGGTTATTTATATTCCTATATAATGCATGCGTGCAGGTGCGTGGTGACATCACTGGTGATTGTGGGTGGCATCGTGGGTGTGTTGGTTTCATTAATGGGTAATCTCTCACCTGTGTCAGGTTTGGGCCGGGAGCATGGAGGCAGGGTGAGCTTGCACTGTTTTACATATCCTTGCACATCTTGAAGATCATCAGTTGAATTAAGCGCTTGCTTTCTAAGATTGTGATATTGGATATGGAACAATAAAACTCTGTGACAAGTGCACTGGTTTAGCGTGACGTGTCTTTGATACAAATCCTCATGTCTTTGCCTGCTTAACCCTAACCCTTTTGGTTCAGAATTTAAGTTGGTGCGCCGCAATACCTGCTAAAAATGCTGGGATAGGTTCCAGCTTACCCGCGACCCATAATGGACTAAACGGTACAGAGAATGAATGAGTAAAGCTGAAAAGAGTAAGCAGTGGCAGAGGTAGATAAATGGATGCACTAAGGACTAAAACCCACAATTACTCACTTGAAGGCTGGTCATCATCTTGTCCTAGTTTATAAAAAGTTACCCGTCAACAGGTAGGTGTTTTTCATTTAGTCTTGAGATCAGATTGGACCAGTGTACTGCTGTTTTAATTGTACTGTTTAAAATTACCAGGAAATAAAACGTGGGTCCTAATTCATGGTCTGGATACTTTTAAGTGCAAATTCGTCGGCTACATTGTGGTGTGCCAAGCACTTTCCCAACTCAGAGAATTCGAAGGAGTCTCAGAATCCAACCTACAAATCCGCACTTTGTTTGGCCTCAAGCCAAGGCTGCTGGTGATGCATTCTTCGTGGCCTCTATTCTCCCAGAATTCATTGCACACAAGCCGGTGGTGAATGAGTAAGCGAGTTTAGAAGAGTACGTTTTAGGTTTCAATAAAGTTTTGTTTAAAAAAAGTTGTGTTTTTTTAACTACACTTTAGTAGAAACGTTACTAAACCAAGTACATTAAAAGTACATGTTTGCTAAGTGGTGACATTAAAATGTTTGTATGTGTGTTGCATTTGCTTGCAGCTTTGTTTGTGTGGTCTGAACAACCGCAGCAGACTGCAGGCCAATGCTGCAGTCCTCGGTGCGTCGCTGCTTATGGAGGACGTCCCGAACAGTGGAAGGGAGGCAGAGCCTGTTCGTCTCTATAGCAACAAAGAAGTACTTTGGCAGCATTTCAAATCTAATGGAGTAAATTAAAAACATTATTCACAATAGATACAGATCTTTTTTTTGTGTGTGTAATGTTACAATCTGTCTTCACTGTAGGGGCAACAAAGCTGCACAGAAATTAAGGTAGAAGGGAGGAAGACAGATTTTCTGCTCCTCCTCAGGATCCAATAAGAGTCCAGTCTGTGTTCAGAGATTTCCTTTTGCTGACGAAGTAGCTTGAGGTGTTCAAGGAGAGTTGGGCTACAGAGAGACAGAGACAGTTGAGACATTCACTTCACTTGCTTTATATCAACAGTTTGTGAAACTTTACAGGGGATGAATGTTTGCTGTAGGCCAGAAATATCAGATTGAAATTTACATTCAAGTAGTAATAATCACTCTGTTCTAGCCATTTGCTTGCTATTGTGGAGCAAATCTTCTAGAAATGCAAAACATTTTCTATCTCATAAATTCGAAAACCTACATCTATTTATGAAGATCATGTGATATGATCAAAATCTCTAAATAGCTATTTAAAGAACCTCATGGTGAGATTTTTTCATACGGTACTGCTGCTTCTAACAATAACTATAAACCATCAATTTCCATCTCCATTCTGCTTTTAATATCTGGTGGTAAAATAGTGGTTTTATTGAACTATTTGACCCAAAAATTTTAAATTTGCAGCACTTTCTTTACAGAGCTGAAATCTTTTACCCCAGTATGAGAGCTCTGGCTGAAAAGATGGGTATAGAGCATGACTATGCTGCCTTCATTTTTGATGGGAAGTCTCTCCTGCCCCCACCTGGTGCTGCAGAGGTTGATGTGAAAGCCTACCAGGTAGTACAACCGACTGCAACACAAGTATGTCCTCATGTGTTAAAAGCAAGACCTTACACTGTTAAAAATCTGTTTTAGCTCCAACTGCTGATGGAGAGCACAGAGTGTTATGTGATCAGAGAAGTGCAGAGAAAGATCAGCAGAGAGCTAAAACTGGTGGTTTTAGAGCAAACTCGCCGAGATGCCACCGGTACCAATAAATAGACAAGATTTACCTTTAGGCATCACGATGAATACTTAAATCTACAGAATAGTTGTTAAAGTAAGCAGCCACAGATGGTGGTGACCTTCATCCAGCAGCTGATGGAGGAAGCTGAGCTGGCAGAGGGAGACGTACAATAAAATACTGATAGTAAAAGTAAATCTAATGAATGGTAATACCCAAAGATTGACCGTTTTAATGATATTCTTGGAGAATTAAATCTTTCTGTAACTTTAGTTAAGTTAAAGAAAGGTTAAAAAAAAAGCACTTTCTGGATGTTTCTGGAGCTACCATGTGATTAAGTTTTTATATACAGGGAGATCCTCAGAAACTGAGTATCATCTTTATAGAAACCATCAGGAGAAACTTACAGAGAAAACTACAATTACCTCCTCACAGTTACATGCTTCTCCCAAGCAGTCAGGTTTTTCATAGGGATGGGAGATTTTCCTCATCTGAGTCGGTTTAAGCAAAGCTGTTGCCTGTACAGATGTTAAAGCTATTTTGGAGAATTTCTGATTTGTGCTGCAGGAATAGACATCAAATAGAAAATTCACATGCTTAGCCAATAATGCTGATTCTGATTGAAAGAGTTCAGTTTTAGCCAGCGTATCCACAGTTTCAATGCAAACGCAAAAAATGTGTAACACCACTTCAGTATCAGATGAAATCTAACATATTCGCTGTCTCCCTTCTGTTCCTGAAATGAGGCTTTAAGTGACCAAGAAAAGCTCTCAGGGCTAAGAAATTAGGCCAACATGTTAAATAAGCTGTGTTTCATTTCTCTCAGAAGTTGGATGTCAGAAATCACTTCATGTCGGAGTTGCAAGTTGTAAAAGTACTACTACAAGCTAATGACAGCATATTCCACTGTATTTTGCTTATCAAACTTAGCAAACGTGTTTACTAATAAAGTTGATCAGCGCTGTGTACAGCTGTTTTAGTTAGACACAAACTGACAGATGTATTGATTAACAATCTGTTACTCAAGCTATTTGCACATGCAAAGAACAGCCAGTCAGAGCTGATAAGTTTAGTTTCATTTTTGTTCTAAGTCTGACTTTGTGGGTGTTTCCAATTAATTTTTGGAACAGCATAAATACCAAAAGCTACAGCTCCATAAATGATGATTTGGGGCAGGTGTTAGAAGTTGCACAGTCATCATTGAATCTTGTGGTAAAACGCTCCACTGTTCAGCAGAAATAAACATGCTCACAGGCTGACAAAAAGCTTATACTTTTGTTCTTTATAGAGAGTGGTTGTCCACAAACCAGATAAGAAGTTCACAGCTGAGCGAATTGTTTTAAGTAAATTTAGAAAAACTGTGATCTTTGAGAAGTATCATGGATGATGTACAGACGAGATAATGGAAGGGATTCTTTTTTTTTTAAAAAAACATTACATTATCTGAATTTTGTGCAACATGGTGAGTACTGGAGTGTTTTGTATTTCAGCTGAAAGTTTCTGAGGATCATCTGCAGCTGTGTCTCACTCACCTGGCCTGCTCTGTGATGGAGCGAGAGCGTTGCACTTTTCAGCTCTACTCTCAGTTTTATTAACAGATCCTGCAGCAGGAGACTGAGCTTCTGTACCAGATAGAGTAGGTACACATGTGGAACATCAGATAATTAAATATTTGTTTTGTAATACTTATTTTGGCCACAAGAGGCTAAAGTACACTCTTGCATCCATGTTTAAAATATGACTAAAATAAGTCATGCTTAAAGACGTTTCCTGTATATAAAAAGGTTTTAAAATTAGTTTTTAAATAAATAGTGTAAAAAGTGTAAAATAAAGGAGTAACACGTGTTTATTTAAGGTCAGTAAAAAAGAACACATGCTCATCCATCCTCATGTTTGATGCTTGTCGTACACAGGGTACAGTTTATTAAGTTTTGAAATTACAGTTAAACCCCATGTCTGCTGCCATTAAATTCTGTATTTCCATTTTTATTTATCTAATTAGAATTAATTTCCAGACAAAATAAAAGGAGCCAGAAATCTTTCATAACTTTGTATTTAGTCATTTTGTGAACATGGATTATGTGGTACACCTAAACTTGTTATGGCTGATCTGTGTTCTGCAGAAATGCTTGAAACACTTGAAGAAATTGAACTAAGATTTTTCCATCTGCTCCAGATGATCGTTTCAGGAAACATACAAGACAACCATGAAAAGATTAAAACAATCTATCAATGGATCATCAATCACATTATGTTCAAGGCTTCTGTCACAGGATTTAGTTAATTATTTAATTCCTCCTCCTACTTCCATTTTCAGATACGCAGTCTTAGCAGACATTTTTTTTTTTAATCATAGCTTTGTTTACAGCGTAATGTCATCAAAATTAACTCATTTTTTGCAAACCTTGATAAACCTTTCAGACTTTCTGCTACAGAGATGGTCCAGCAGACAGACACGTTATTGTTTAACATCTCATTTGGTTTCAAACTCATTAAAAACTTGTGTATAACTGTCATCCCTTGCGTGTGTCTCAGGCCAGACTTGATGAAAATCAGTAGCAGATGGAGCAGGATGTGAGTGTGGTGGTGAACAGAATAAGGGGGGAGGGCGTGGGCAGAATTATCAAGCTCAAGTATGGCTGCGCCAGAGACAATGATGGACTTGTGCTTACACAGCTGAAGGTATAACAAATGTATCTCTGTTATATATGAAGTTTATGTATATGGAAGTCAGAGAAAAATATTTATTACTCTTCTGTACATGAGTCTGTCCTTCTTGTTGGTTAGAAGGAAGAAATTCACAAGCTGAACCTGGAGAACAGTCAGCTGACATCTCTGCTCTGTAAACTGAAGGCTCTGAGCTGCTGGAGGAGGGTGGCCGAACAGGAAAAACTTTATAAACAGCTGATCAAAACTCAGCAGGTCAGCGGAAGAAAAGATACAAATTCAGGATTTAGAAATAAGATTAACATCATTCAAAAAGGAAACAAACATTTGCAGTTCCTTTTTAATTGTTTATTTGAAAGTAATAGAGATCAAACCAAGTAGCTTACTGGCAACATTTTTTCCACTCCTTATCTCACAAGACAGAAATTATAATCCTGTTTATTACTTCTTCTTTTTTTTTAAAATGTGGTGTCCAGAGGGAGATCACTTGCCGCACTGATGCTTTCAGAGTGAAGACGACACCTGAGGAGAAAGTGATTTTCCTTCAGCAGGAACTGGACAATGCCCTGCAGATGCTGACCCGCAGTCAGGCTGAGTGCTGCAGCAGCAAGAAGCTGCTCAGAGTCACATCTGCCAGCTGTCTAAACATCTGCCAAAATATACATAAACTTTGAAGAAGCAAACCTACAGAGTTGCACACTGTCCATCAACTCACACAGTTTGATAAAGATGGAGGTAAATTACATAAGAGTGAAACAACACCAGTTTTAACATACGGTATGCAGTTATAATCAACAACCATACTTTCACAAATCATCCATATGTTGTGTTGTTGTAGCTTTTAATTCAATTGTTTTTTCCAAACAATAATGCCCTCTGAATGTCATAAAAAGATGAAATATGATGATAATATAATTACAATGTTGTTGCCTCTATATGTAATTTGGAGGACAGACATTGTATTGCTAGTTTAAAATAATCACCTCCAAGTACTATTTTGAGCCTGAATAACCTTAGACAAAAACACTCCTAAAGATGGCCCTAGATACATAAGCTTTACTAATGTGGAAATGTCTCCACTGATGTAAAAAGACCAATTTAAATATATTATTGGAAAATTGCTAACAGAAATTCTGCATTGTTTTTAAGAAACCACCCAATCAACATGCTGGATGGCAATGGTTTTCCATCGTTAAGTGAACTGCATTTGCTACAGATGATTATTTGTGGAAACGATAGGCCTGTTATCTGTGCTCAGTGTATTTTGACTTGTAAAGCTGTTATATTTAATAACTCAAATCAAAATAACACAAAAACTATCATTTATATGTTGAAATGCCTGTGTGACCAAATCCGATAATATCTGAACACAGATCTGCTCTTCTTGATGAAGAAGTCCAGTTGCAGAACATTTTATACAAGCATCCCATAACAGTTCCTCTCTCAGACAGATTATTATTGAAGGCTATAATATCTTGGCTTTTACATGAAAAGATTTTGGATGTTTTATGGCTTTAATAACCTTTTCTTTAGTGGAAAAGCTATGCAATCTCCCCTTTCCAGTTACAAAATTTCTTTTTTTATGTGAGATACTTTAGCTGTTTGATGCCAGAAGTAAGGTGAAAGTTAAAATACTTTATTATATTCATAAAATACTATCAACTGAATTGGGCATCAACTTCTGTATGCTTATATAATTTATATTTTATATTAGATGTCAATGGCAAGCAAGGCAAATTTATTTGTATAGCCCATTTGATGTACAAGACAATTAAAAGTGCTTTACATAAAACATTAAAAACGTTATTGCGGGGTGCAGGAAGCAATGACAAGTGCATTTAAAACAAACTTTAACAGAAATAAAAGAATTTAAATAAAAACAAAAAGGAAAAAAGCAAAAAAAAAATTGATAAAATGCAAAAAATAAAGTTTCAGTGCAAGGGTTTAGCAGTTACTTTGATGAAAGGCAGCAAATAGAAAAGTTTTTAACGTTATTTTAAAACAGCTGAGAGTTTCAGCAGACATGCAGTTTTCTTGGAGTTTGTTCCACATGCGAGGAACATAAAAGCTGAACGCTGCCTCTCCACGTTTATTTCTGATCTGGGTACAGAAAGTAGACCTGACCCTGATGACCTGAGGGATCTGGTTGGTTCATAACAAACCAGAAGATCCTGAATGGATTTAGGTCCTAAACCATTCAGTGCTTTGTAAACTAACAGCAGGATTTTGAAGTCAATTCTTTGAGAGCCTGGAAGCCAGTTTAAAGATCTGAGGACTGGAGTTATACTTAGTAAGGGGTGACAAGCAGCAGCATTCTAGAGACTTGTGAGAACAGCATTGCAGTAGTCCAGTCTACTAAAGATAAATGCATGGACAAGATTTCTAAATCCTGCCGAGTCCTCAGTCCTTTAATACTCGATGTGTTCTTAAGTGACAATGGGCTGACTACACAATGTCACATCCCCCAGGCCTGTGGCCTGTATATATGCATGTAAATACTGCTACTTGGTTGCACCTAGGCTACTGGCTGTGGATCAGACGGGTCTTCCTCCTTCCTGATTGGTCGCATCTGGTCCAGGTCACCTTCGGCAGGATGTGGAGGGAGGATCGGGAAAACAGTGGCAAGCAGGGATCTGCAAAAACTCAGAATATCCTGGCATTAGTCCAACATCCAAACATCCGAGAATGGCTCAGGTTCCTCCCGGCTAGATGCCCGGTTGAGGATGAAGTTAAGAAGGCTGCAGTTGGAGCATCAGCGCAGTTTGCAGCACTAAATCTGACGTATGGAAATCGAGACTGATTAACAGGTGCGCATGCGTCGTTTGGAGCTGGAAGCTCAAACCCAGTCCACCTTTTCGGCTACTGTTGGCTCTAGTGGGTCATCAGATGCCTCGGTCCCCTCTAGTCCCTTTGACATCTCTAAATTTATTCCATTTGTACCTGTTTTGGGGGATGGAGACTGTTACGTCCCCAGGCCTGCAGACTGTGGACTTGTATTAAGGAAATGTTGCTACCAGATAACTTCATGTCGATTGGATGGAAACACCGTTGACACCGCCCCTACAGCCTCTCCATGGTGGTTGGTTGCTGCCGGCCCAGCAC
>JBAMHW010000022.1:19733777-19762384 GCA_037177495.1 Rhadinocentrus ornatus | reverse complement strand
TCTCATGCTACCACTAGAGTGAAAGCACCGCCAGCATTCAAAAGTGACCAAAACATCAGCCAGAAAGCATAGGAACGGTCATAGGAAAGCATAGAAGTGGTCTGTGGTCACCACCTGCAGAACCACTCCTTTATTGGGGGTGTCTTGCTAATTGCCTATAGTAACATTGTGTTGTTTAAGTGTTTCCTTTATTTTTTTGAGCAGTGTATAAACCTTCAGAAAGCATGACCACTTGAAAGCAAATTACAAGACATCACTTAATAAAGCCCATTTTTTTCTGGCCAATGTCCTATAAGATTTGTTTTGGGTTTTTTTTTAAAAAATTCCTACAGTTTTGTCATAAAACATTATGCTCCCAATGGAAAACCTATAAAATTAGGAAATGATTAAAGTGTTATGTGCTACACTTTTTAAGTTGCCTATTTTGTTTTAAACAGGAAATTTTACAGAAGAGAAATTAGAAATGTGAAATATATACAATTGGTGTAAAATTACAGCATTCGACAAAACATCCTGATCTGACTTGAAATGCATCCTGCACCGTACTTAATGACTGAAGCAACTTGTCCTTAATCCATTTTCCATAAAATGTCCATTAAACTCTGTTAAAACCTTTGGAAAAAAAGCTTTTTAGAAAGAATAGCTAGAAATTAATAAACACAATAAACTGAACAGTGATTAGATGTAATCCTACCTTCGTGGAGGTTCATGTGCTCTTGCAGGGAGTGTTTGGTGGAAAGTGCTTTGGAGCATACTTTACAAACAAAGGGTTTTTCTCCAGTGTGTATGCGCTGGTGAGCCAGCAGAGTGTGCTTCTGGGTAAAACTCTTCCCACAAACCAGGCAGTGAAAAGGCTTTTCACCTGAGGAAAAACAATAAACCGTTTGGTCATCTTTTGCCATCAGTGATGGTCACTTGCCTGTTATTAAAGCTTTAAATGGAAAAGGAAATTAATACTTAATACTTAATAATTAATTACCAGTGTGAGTTCTTTGGTGAATCTTTAAAAACAGATGGTGTTTGAATATTTTTCCACAGTCCTCACAACGTGCCTCTGTATTGGGGTATTTCCTCTTACAGCCTCTTTTCCCCAGCTCTTGGCTTCCGGCTGAATCACCACTGACCTTGTAGCCCTTATATTTTACAGGTGGTCTTATTTTACGTTTGCTCTGACGCCTCCTGGGGTTATAATCTGCATCATCTTTAGCAGACAGTGACTCTGTTTCTTCATCATCCCCAACCTGTCTGTCTTCTGAGTTTTTACAAGGCACATCTGTGATTTTCTTTGGCCGGCCTCTTTTGCGTTTCAACAGATCTACCATCTCAGCTTTGCCTGCATTCATACTGTCACTTTTACCTCTGGCTGCAGAGCATTTGAGTTCACTGAGCACTTGGACAAGGTCGCTGACCTTCATAAGATGAGCTGTGGCCAGGAGCTGCTCAGTGGCGCTCTCCTCCACAGACACTTGGGCGCTGTAGATAAAATCCAGTACAGCAGCGAACATCTTTGCTGCTATGCCATGGAGTTGAAAGGTGTTCTGATGGATCCGATCTTCTACTGTGAACATAAGGGAGAAGTACTCGCTGCTTGCTGCCAGTAAAGCTTTGTGTGCCTTAAAGTGCACATCTTCCACAACAAGAGTGATGTCACACAGTAGGTCTCTTTTTCTGAGCTTATCAAATTTGCTCAGGATGCTTTGCTTATGTGAATCTGACTGAAGGGTCTTGAGGGATGACTTTGGAGCCATGTCGTTATTAGACATCTTCTCCCCTTTGATAACCACATCTGATCCAAAGAAACAAGAAGAACCTGTCAACAACAAAACAAAACAAAACAAAAAAAACTGTGGATAAGAATTACTTTAAAAAGCCCTTTATTCATGTCAACATACCAATTTTAACTGTAAGATACGACTTACAGTTATATGTGACAAAAAGAAGTAGCAAATTGACCTTTTTTAAGAAACTTAAAGTTAACAGGTTTAGTCCCTTTTTCTTTAAAAATGACTAAAATGGTTAGTTCAGTTAATAAACTACAAATAAGTATGTGATTAAGTGATTATTCCCGGGACTGATCAAGTAGTAGCTTTTTAATGATCAGTTGACAAAACAGGAAAAAAAAAATCTTTTGCGTTACCTTGCAGCCAGTTTTAAATTACAAAAACCGGATCAAAAAGTGCAATTGATATGATTTATTTGTAACTTATTAAATAAACTCCCATTTTCATTACTGCACTTAGCAGGTAATGTTTAAAATCATACAAAAGTCTGATCTTTCACCCATTAATATACAGTATTATACATTAACACACGTTGGTACCGTCTACAAGGTTATAAAAAATTACTAGCCAATGTTTCGTTGGTCTCATATGTTTTTGCAGTAATATAAACAATCTGAGGGTTAGCAAGAAAGCTAGCCGTTTTAAAGAAAACAATGCATCTGCTTCTGGCTTGACACAGGCCACAACTAGCTCAAGCAGTAAAGAAAGCAACCGAAATTATTTTAAACATTTTTTAATTCATTTTCCAGTTTGAAACAGGACCCAAGATACCGAAAGGACGCAAACCGCGTTGTAATTTAAGTAGTGAGCTTTTAGGACCTTACCTTCGTTTCTGTGGCTGGACGGAGAACGTGAACGTGAGTGACTTATCGCGAGATGTAAAATTATCAAGGAAGGAGATCTACAAAAAGCTGAGCTACATATGCTCTGGCTCGTACACAATGATTGTCTGTAAATGGAAAAATGTTTTGTAGATCAGTCGCAACATCTTGTAGGCATGGAGTAAACTGTCCACGGAAATGGAAGAGAGCTGGTATGTGGGTGCAGCACTGTGCTTCGTGTTTTGCTTTATTTTAAAACATTGTCAAATGCTAAATTTTATTAAAAGCATTTTTTTGTCTCTTTTAAAAAGCCAGTGCGTCTTGTGCTGTCATTTTTGGTCACTCGCTGTGGTCAGACTGAGCAGCACTTTGTAGTGTTGTCATTGTCAAGGAAATAATGACCAAGTCTTAAATATAGATATTAAAATCAGTTATAGTAAAAATTAAAACATATTAGCTTTCTACAAATTAATTTTAGATCTACAGAGGCCTTGAGCTAAGTACATTGCACTATATACAGGTATTTGGGGGTATTTCTGCTTCAGGAGAGTTTTTCCAGGTTACCAAGAAGATGTGATCATGAAATCAGGAAAATAGTCAACTTCAAACTCAAATATACAGATATATATGACTAGAATAATTACATCAGATTAGTGAAATCTTTTATTTCAGATGATTAATTTAAAACCAAAATATGTTTAAGGAACAGTGGTCAATACGGGGTGGACAGTAGTCGTGATGACCAAAGCATTAAAATGCATTTGTTCACATTTACTCTTTGCACATAAAAATGTAATAAGGTCAAATATTTGTTATCTAAAAAGTTATTCTTATGCATCATCATTACTTTTCCTTTTAATTTTAAACCCCATTGTTTCTGTTAGTGCTTTGGATTAAAGATAGCCATTTATTTCCATGGTCATAAAAGAAGTTTAATATTTGACAAAAATATCACTGCAGCAGGTATTCTATTTTCTTGTTAGTGATCCTTGGACTTGATAGCTACAAGTCGAACAGTAACCTTTTAAAATCACATCAATGCTCATCTTTCAGCATTCCAGCTGGATTTGGCACAAATCTCCAACAAAAATTTGAGACCCAGGGCTGCACAAGATGAAGACTGTCCAGATTGTGGTCGTGGGAGCTGGTGTGGTTGGGTTGTCTACCGCTGTTTGCATTGCAGAGACTCTTCCTTTTTGCTCTGTCACTCTGGTGGCTGACAAGTTCAGCCCGGACACTACCAGTGATGGAGCTGCAGGGATCTTGTTCGCTGCAGAATTTCCAGGTATGAAGAAGTGGATGGCCTTTACATTTAAACTGCCACATTTCAAAATATTTAGCAGTTTTCATGACATGCACTCTCATCCTTAATGCAAGCATGCAGCATACATTTGTTTTGCATGTTTAAAAGATGGATTTTTACTTTATTCATCTCTCAGATATTCCCCTGGAAAGACAAAGACGCTGGTTCAAGGACAGTTTTGATCATCTTTTGGCCATTGCTCAATTTAAGCAATCACCAGAAGCTGGAGTAATGCTAAGTTCGGGGTAACAGTTATTACACGAAGCTGTAAAAAAACAAAACAAGAAATGTATTATCCAGATACTACTTTAAACAGACATCTTTGCATTCATTGGTTTATTTATTTATTTTTTCCCCCAGCTGGCAGATTTTCAAGGAGGTTCCAGCTAATCAGACTTCCTTCTGGTCAGACTTGGTGATTGGCTTTCGGGTCATGACTGATGGTGAACTGAGACGTTTCCCAGATCACAAATTTGGCCAGGCGTTCACTACTATTAAATGTGAATGTTCCAGTTATCTCCCATGGCTTGAGAAGAGGTTTGTCCCCTTTGCACAGATCAAAGATGTTAGGTCAAAATTGTAATTCTTCATATTTTTAAATGACAGATAAACTCTAAATATTTGTAGGTTATTAAAGCCTGTTTTTCTTTTTTTTCTTTTTTTAAAGAAACTGGATTGTAGTTATTTACACTGATATTATATTGGTTTTCTTAAGGTTCAGAAAAGCTGGTGGCCAGTTGGAACAGAAGAAAGTCAACAGTTTGCAGGAATTAAGTACTTTTGACCTTATTGTCAACTGCTCTGGTCTGGGCTCTAAAACGTTGGTGGGTGACTCCCAAGTGTACCCAGTTAGAGGTCAGGTACTCAAAATGGAGGCACCCTGGTTGCAGCACTTCATCAGAGATGGAGATGGGAAGACATACATCTACCCGGGCATACACAGCGTCACCGTCGGCGGGACAAGACAGGAGGGAGACTGGAGGCTGCAGGTGGACGGAGGAGACAGTAAAAGAATCCTGCAGCGCTGCAGCAGGTTGGAGCCGTCGCTGAGCAAAGCCAAAGTTCTCAGCGAGTGGGTCGGTCTGAGGCCGAGTAGAAGGAACCCGAGGGTGGAGAAGGAGCTGGTGCAGCTTCAGGGCCGTAAGGTGCCTGTGGTCCACAATTATGGCCACGGGGGCTGGGGAGTCACCCTCGCCTGGGGTACCGCCATCGATTCACTGGGGCTGGTCAGGCAGTGTCTTCAAACAACACTTCTACAAGCTAAACTATGAAAATATTCAGACTGAAGCCTGATTTTACTCTGGACCATCAGCACTTACCATTACATAACACAACACCATTGTCACATATAAATTTACTGCAATTGTTTATGAAAAGATATCATAAACACAGCTGTTAAAGGTATCTAATAACACATTTCTACTGTAAAACAAAATAATTTAACTAAAAAAAAAGAAATATTTGATAATTTAAAACAAGAACAGATGAAACACCTGGTTTGTATTTTTAAAATAATGTATAAAAGGAACTTTATTTAAAATAATAAACAAAAAAATACACAACCTACTGTAAAGACATCTGATTCTACTTGCAAACTCAGAAGCTGTGGATCATTTTATTCTAATAAAATCTGTTTGTTAAGTTTGTTCTTTTTGACAGACATTTTGAAAATGTTCCCAACATCTGCAGTAACCCTTTGTCAGTAATTATAAAGTTAAAACACAGCTTATATTGAAAAGTGAAAATGTTGAGCCAATGTAAATCCAGCGATGAGTCAGTAAATAGCAAGAGTTTTGATTAAATAAGAAGTCACTGCTGCAGCTTGTGCAACTGTTAGACTCTGGTCAGGTTCGCTGCTATCACTGTCGACAACAGACTACTTCCAGCTGAACAATGAGTTGTACAGAAACTAGATTTAACTGCGTTTGTTCATGTTTTTACCTCAGTTGAACTGTTGTTAACAAAAAACTACAGTATTTCTTTGAGTTTTGGAAATTTCATGGTTAAATTTTCAGAAATCATTTTGATATTAACAAGAAAACATAATCCTGGAAAAAACACAGGCAATAAAAAAGGTACATTTGAATAGTTAAATCCTATAATCTTGAATTTTCTCTTGACCTCTGGCAAACGAAGCAAAAGAAAAATGGAAAGAGAAGTTTATAAGGATGTAATAAATTAATCTTGCTGCACCGAGAATCCACCCCCACATTTACAAAGCTGTGAGTTGGATTTGTATCTCTGAAACTGCCAATCTGATTTACAGCTGTTAAAAGAACAATCCTTAAAAAAAATAAGATCTTGTCATGAGCTTCTCACTGTCTTACTCTCCTGAATCCGTTTGTATGCTATCTGAAAATATTGGAGAATTGCTTTGAATTTAGCAGCCGCATGGAATTGTGGGAAAAAAATTCCTCCTTTTGTTTCACAATAGATTAGCCAGTTTCTAACATTAAAGGAAAAACTGAAAGAAGCACACAAGTCTCTCTGTAGGATTTAGGGGATTTGATCAGCTCCTATCATGGTTGTAACTTGCCCCCTTTTAGGCCAGTTTACTCAGTAATCATCCTAAGCAAAAAGACCACTGCATTGTGCTTTGTCAAAAACTGGCTCCATGCTAAGATCAACACTCAGAATTCTTTGCCCTTCTCATTTTCAGTCGTTTAGCTTCTAAAGTGGCTGAAACTGAGCGACTCTTCTCTTCAGGAGAGATGTGATCTGTGTCGTGCCTACTGGTAGTTTCTGTTTGTACAAGCGTTTGGCTTAAGTCTGGTAAGAAAGGCATCCTCACACACTGATTGGACCTTTTTTCTGTGGGCTGCAGCTGGAGGTGTGAGCTCTGTGTTTCTGTCAGATTAGGAGCAAACAAATGAACTTTGTCCATATTTAAAATGCTAGGTTCGATACTGTGTAATGTAGCCGAGGAATGGGTGGTTGGAATCGTGATCGTGAGTTGCTTTTGAGGTTTTACTGTGTGCTGTGTGCCGTCCTCAGTCTTCTTGGTGGTCAGATTCCAGTCTTTTGGGATGATGAGTTTTTCCACCTCCTTCTTTTGGATAGCTGGTAGGGATGAGCAGCGCAGCAGCAGATTTGATTCTGGGTTTCTTCTCAGCTCCACACAACTCTGGCTTCTAGCTACAGCTTCACTCTGAATGTGAGCTTCTGAGCTCAAGAGTCTTAAGCAGCTCTTCGGGGGTTTATATGATGTTAGGGTTGTGGGTTTACTTTGGAGTGAGGAGGTGGAGGTGAGGAGAATGGGTAGGATGGGATGCTCTGGGGACAGGAGGTGGCTGGACTCAAACCCAGACGATGACCTGCTCATGGCTGAAGCCGCATTTTTGTCCCTTCCTGAAATAAACAAGTGATGTGTCGATCATGCAGGTGCCAGCGAACTGTGACATGTATTTGACCAAAACAGAACAATGGCAGAGCAGTCAGTGCCGGAAAAAATGGCTACTGTGAGAGGATGGGAAGAACATGTGCTGGGATGAATGATGGATAAAAGAAAAGCAAGCAGTCAGGTGTGGTAAAGCATGGAGCAATTTATTACTCACGCTCAACTATGACAAAAGCACACTTCAGAAAATGCCGATACCCTAAAGCAACCCCACTTCTATGGAGGAGATTATGTTGTAGTCGTGTTAAAGATTTCGCCCTCTGCAGTTTTTTACATTTACAATGATATAAAACGCCATATTTTAACAAGTATATTATTAGGTAAATACTTCACTTCATCTGCATTAAGCAGCTTTCAGGCACATGATAAAATATTGTGCAACATTTAATTTTACTAAACTAAAGAAAATATACAAATAAACAGAATCTTAAAAGAAAAAAACACTGTACAAGTGAGGCAGAGCTGATATATTTTCCAAGCACATGACATGTTGACATTCAGACAACTCTTAACCTTCAAACCAAATAGCCACAGTAAGCATGATATAGCCATGAATAAACAAAGCACTCGCGTTAGATATGTACTGCAATTACTGAGAATACCTTTTTAAAAAAAATCATTAAACCTAGAGCTCTTATTTTAAAACACTATAAAATAAAAACCCACCACACAAGCCACAACTGCAGATCTCTCTGAGGAAACCTGCAGCTGCTTTACATTAAGATTGCTTGAGGCTGTGAAAAGTTTCACTTCTCAGTTAAAACATGAAGCAAATGAAAGTCCCAGTCCCATAATAATGCAGTGATGGATAACCATTAATCCATTTTGATTATCATGTTGCAAAGTCCCGCCAACTCTTAAAAGCACTCAGACTAAAGTGACAGCAAAACAGTTTGGGTCAGCGATGCAGAAACAGAAGAAAAGTATGATTATGTTTCGAGAGAAGAAAAAAAAATAGGTGCCAGAAGTAAATGTGACAATGGCAAAGTTTTTTTTCAGAAGAGAGGGAAAGTTGGTGGCTTGGAATGCTGGAGCATCAAAGAGGACTAGAGGAAACCAGTCTTTTTTGTTTTTTTTACAAGAAGGATGAGGCAGAGGAGGACTTAAGAAGAGGACAGTGCTCACAGGCGACTCAGGCTGTCATTACCGTTCTCCAGGTTTTCGTTGCTCTCGTAGCAGCCTGAGTCCCGCGGGGAGTCTCCCAGGACTCCACGCCTGTCCAGCAGCAGCTTCTCCTGTGAGCCTCCTGATTGGCTGCTTCTCTCTGGGTCACTGCTTCCTGCAAGAAGCAACATCACCAATGTGGGGTTTAAGAGTATAAATAATGTGTAAATATTTATATGCTACAGATGTAGTGACCTGCTGCTGGTTTTTCCCCCTGACCCACCATCATATTCCTGCAGCAGCTCCACGGCAGTGAGCAGCACAGCTCTGTGTTGAGAATCTCTGATGTTCAGCTCATCCAGGTCCTCCTCCTCCAGCAACTTGAAAGTGTCCAGATCCTCATAGCCGTTAAAAAGAAAGGTAGGAAGATGCTCCTTTGGAGACATAAACCATATAGAGGTTATTTAATCTGTGAATGAAACAAGGGCTGGAAGGGTCCTCATCATTAAAGTTTAAATACATTTCTTTGAAGCGACTATCTTGGGGTAAAGCAATGCTTTCTATCATCTTATCTCATCTATTCTCTTGAATGACTTAGATAAACCAATTATATCAATTAAATTCACTTAGCCAAGAAAGATTGAAACATATAATTGATATAAACCACATGTGCTTCCTGTGAATTTAACAACTCTTCTACATAATTCGCATCAGTAAATGAATAATCATCAGCGGAAGTAGTATGTGTAATTTTAGTCTTGATTCTACTGTAAACGCAGATATATATATATATAAAAGAGGTTGAAGTTGTCTAACTCTCAATAAGACCATAAAACATGCATTTTCCTAAAAAGCTGAGTTGTTCCTTTAAACAGAACAAAATCCCATCTCTCTGTGGTATGTCAGTTTATCTCAGACTCAAGCTAAGGCTTAGATAAAAAAAAAAAAAAGATTAAAATAAATGTTTGTTTTTACGAAACCTTATTCATTCTGGTCATGTCATTTGGTCCAGCTTCTTTAAACAGAGGAATATCCTCCGTTATTCCAACTCTTGGAGATGTTTATCTCCCTTACATGGCTGCAATGCTCTGTGTTTATGTCAACAATGTAATCTGGTTATAGTTAGTCCAAAACTTCTGTTTTAGAAGAGATAAGATGTTGCTTTTCTTTCCAGGATCAAGGAGCAGTGATCATCCAGCTATCCAAACAGCCTGCACCACCCTAACTGAAGAGCCAAATGATCACATCTTTTTTATAACTACAAGAAAGGGGAAATCTTAACCCTGCCAATTCTTTCTTCACAGCAGATGTGTGCACTATGAATAGATTTCATCCCTGTAAGCCCCTTAGTGTCTTCTGGGCAAAACCTGTTAGTTGGATCACGCTCGAGGCTGAGAACACAACGGGACTGTGGGTTTGCTGTCATGGGTCGCAGACTGTGGAACAGTCTCACCAAGATAGACGGGTTTAAACTGTTATGTGGTAACTTTATGCCTTTTATTTGCATGTGTTCTAAGATTGTTACTTTGAGGTTGATGCGATCAAGCAGCTCCTCCACAGACTTAGGTTTGGGTTGCCGGGCCTTCCTCCTCCTGCGTATCTTTTTGGGCTTCACCTCTTCGTTCAGAACATCCACATAAATAAACTTGAAGGTGCCAACTTTTCCGTTGAGCATCCCCATCCAGGTACCCATCGGAGGCTTACTGATGATATCTATAACATCTCCACTCTGAAACAAAACCAACAAGCTTTGAGTTTCTTTGAAAATACACATTCTTTAGTTTGTATTATGTGATTTGATGTGGTGTACCTTCAGTTTGAGGGAGTCGGTGTCATAGGGACTTGGGGTGAAGTCAGTATGAACCAGAGCACGTCCACAGAAGGGTCCACGGTAAGGGACCTCATCTTCCTCTCCGTCCTCAGACTTCACACTTTCCCTGTTGCTGTTGGAAGAGTCGGTGGTGCCAACTGTCTGGCCACCTACACAAATGAAAAGAAATACCCATAAAGACCATAAGCTTTTACTGGGCTGTTAGTATTTGACAAACATTCTTGATATGTATTTTAACCAAATTACAAGAAGTTAGTTCTCTATGAAGATAAATAGAGGGACACCAGAGCGTTTAAATTATCTAAAAGGTGATTCTTTTAACACCTGCAGATGATTAACACAAAATAGCAGAAAATCATCTGCACATATCAGCAAACTCCGCACACTTACTCATAGAACTTTGTCCACTGAGAGAACTTCTCAGGCTCTCCACAGACCCTCCTAGTTTTAGTTTGGGTTTCTCCAAAGAGTCCAAGTCTGTCTGGGGTGAGTGAGGACAGCTGGACACTCGGTCTGGACTCGACTAGGACACAGAGAGAAAAAAAAAGATACTTTAACGCATACCTCATAATTCTCACACTGACCTACAACTGAAACAGACTTTAAATGTAAATACTTCCACAACTTACCTGTTCAGAGAGAGAACAGTGGTATCTCTTGGATATGTGTTTCCTCATCGTTTCTCTCACAGACTTAACTTTTCTTCCTAGGGAAATAAGTGACATCGGTGGGGTCTTCACTCCATCTTTTGCACCACCTTCTCCATCTTTTGTCTGATTCACATACACAGACAGGGAGAAAATAAGAGCATAGTACAGGGGGACAAAGACTAACTCCAATGGTTTTTAAACTCATTAAAGATTCTTAAAATTGGACATTGTTGTGTTTATATGAAATGAAACCTATTCATTCCACGAGTTAAGTTATAATGTTTGAGTTTTAAAACTAATATATTCAATTTATTAATTATTTTAGTATATTATGCAGCTAGAAGCAGCTAGCTGCCCAGAGCTACAGATGTGCACTTTCTTGCTTGTCTGACTTTAAAGTGATGCAATTCTAATAAAGTTCCGAGCAACAGAAAGTCAATTAATTAACATTTTGGTATTTCTACTTACTTTTTTTTTTTAACCATGTTTGTGTGTTTAAAGTAATTGCTGTAGCAGCAGTGAATGACAAGGATTGCTCAAACAATAGGGAAGCCACTGAGTTTTCATCCCTTGCTCTAGGCCATTTAATGAGTTCCTAACAACGCTTTGTAAAGCCCCACCCCCAAAAAAGTCAAATTTTTTTAAAGAGGTTTGACATATGTCTTTTGACTGAGAGCTCAGGAAGAATAGCAGCTACATACAATGTTATCATTGTCAGAAGTGACTGCGTGCCCTGAACGGTTGGTCAGGTCAAACCCTCCAAAGCTGGAAGCCCTCTGTAGAAAAACAAAGCAACAAAAACAGGTCAGTTTTTATAGCATTTAAATCAAGTCCCGCTTGCAGAAACAACTTTCTGACCTTTATGTTCTTGTAGAAGATCTGTAGAATCTTGAAGAAAATGTGACTATATTTATACCAAAGTACAGGTGGATTGTGGTCACTACTTGCCAATCTAAAATTGGCTTTGATTCTAATTACACACTGTGACATCTGCAGGGTATTTTCACAATCAAAACACTTCAGCCGTCTTTCCTCTATACTCACCCCATGCTGACTAAGTGCACCAAGCATCCGATGACGCAGCTCCCCATCGGTCACAGAACGCGCAATTTTTGGCTCTTCATCGAGGCAACCCTCCGTTTCAGAAAAGGAAGAGCCCTCACCCGCTTCCCTCACTTCCCCCACCACACTGGCCTCCTGAACCGGACTCCTAGTACTTTTGCTGAAGGCCTGGTAGATCTTTTGGCTGCTGCTCGTCTCCAGGCTGCTGGATGAGTGGGAAGTGGTCAGGCTGTCAGAGTCCCTGTCGTAGGTGAGTTTCTCCTGAAGAGCTGAAGCCAAGGAGTCCAAGGGACAAACTAATGGTTTCCTCTGCACGCCTGAATACATAGACATGCTGGCATCTTCACAGGGATGACCATCTGCATTCAAGCTCTCTGGGTGGGTAAAAAGAGAAAGGGATGTTTTATTTAAATGTGCATACTAATGTGTATTTTTATCAATTATCAGCCACAGCAATCATGTTATTATTGGCAAACACCATGAGAGCATGACTGTAATCCTTTGAAACCAGGACTGGGATGACAAGTGTCATTTTACATTGCCAGCTACGTAAAAGGGTTAAAAACAGAAAAAAATTGAGAAAACATACTAAATACAGTCATTACAGGCCAGATGCTTAGCCAAATAGTAATTAGGTCTGGCACAGTTACTGACATTTTCTGCAGACTCTACATCATATTCCACTTTGTGGTGTTACAGGTGGTTAAACACCTAAGCTTAAGCTGTTGCTACATGATTATAAAAATACCACAAGATTGTATTTACAGAAACAACAGGTAATTTAGCCTCCTTTTATAGAAAGAATATGCTGCTTAGATAGTGGATGGTCAGCATTTGAGACTGTTCTCATCTACAACTTGACAGCATGATGCCAGTTATGTGATGCAGTAAATATTGTCTGGTAGTGGTTTTAGTACCATCTGCTCCACGTCTCTTAGGATCATCAATCCTAATCAGCTTCTTCTTTGCTTTCCGAGTAGAGCTGACCAGTTTGTGGAGCCTTTTGAAAGTTAATAACTCTTCTTCATTGTCAGACATTTCACAGGGCTGTTAAGACAGACATGAAACAAGTGTTTATTGATAACATTTGATCTTATAACAGACCTTAGGGTTTGTTAACACTCCTATTACTTGATGCTACCACTTTAGCTTTCTGATTTCAAACATTTTCATACCTATATTCAGTTTTTAATAACTCAGCCATCTACATGCTGCAGAGGCTGCTACTGCCTGCTGTAGAAAATACATGGAAACCAAACTGAAACCACAGTGAAGACATCTGACCATATGCTACATGTCAAAGCAGACTAAAAAAAAAGTCTTTCTCTGTAACTTCAAAAGCTAGCTGCTTGGGAACCACCTGAACAATCATCAGAAACAAAAAGTCTGAAGCACATTTAAAGACTAGAGAACACACATCTGAATACACACAGAGAGACTAAATGAAAGAAGAAATGGCTGAAATAAACCAGAAACAATAACAGAAGCACATCACAAAAATACGCATAGAGGGCAAAGAGAAACAGTCAGGGCATCCAGACAAATCTTAAAAATGTGCCCTGAACCTGAGCCCCCTAATCACCCCATGCATGCATAAAAGAGCTGCAGCCTGCATAACAGACCCCTGTGCTCAATCCACCCGCTCACCACTGCACAATAGGGGGTTAGCGCTTTTACAGCGATGAATAGAAGTCCTCCTGGTGCCCTGCAGTTGGGAGAGGGCCCTGAGCTGCTGGGCTTTAGAGGGGCCCAGGTTCATTGCCGGGACAGAGACAGCGCAAAAGAGAGAAGCTCTGTCAACAGCTCAGCAGCCTTGGCACCACTTAATTTAGAGGAACTCGTGCACAACTCATAGCCTAAGTTAGTGATTCAGCATTAAACAGCAGCTAAGATGCCCTCAGAGACTTACGTTGTAGCTAAATGACTCATTTGCACCAGGACTGGGGGGCTCGGGCGAGTCTGTGGGATCGAACCTGCATGTTTGTCTGTTTTGTGTCTCAAACTCCTTCAGCTGCAAGAAAAGAGGAGCTCGTTAATTTATCCAGATAAAACCACAGATAGTTGTAGCCATTTATTTATCTATTTAACATTCTTTAGTCACCAAAAGTTGGCTTTTTTGCACAGCCGACTAAGGAAAGTCAAGCTTTTGGCATTCCTGAAATCATACCCGAGCAAGAGCTTCCTCTATAGAGATCATATTCTCCTTCACCATCATCATCAGTTGAATTCGCTCTTCGTCACTCATGGTAATTTCACTGGCCACAAAACCAACACCATCACCTGCATGAGTGAATAAAAAAGTCAATCTTGGCATATCTAGTAAAAAGATGGTTCTATGACATCGCTTTTTCTTGTTTATTCAATGTACCTTTTGAAATCTGACGCATCGCTCCTTTCTGTGACTTACGGAAACTCTGCCAAAAAGACTTGCTCTTTCTCTTTGCATCCCATTTTCCTATCAAACAACACATTTCATTAAATTTAATACAAAACTCAACTAAATATTCACTGTTTATCAATTTGCCAGAGATTTCTTCAAAACACACACACACACACACAAGGGCAGCAATTAGTATTAAAACTTATATTTCTCCTTTTAAAAACAAGTAAATTCCTAATATAGTTAAATAAAACAAAGCATATACAGTAGCACGCTACAAACTTTATCTTACCTCCTGATCCATCTTCTGAGCTGGACTTGTGCACAGGAAACCTAAAGATCAAACAAGGTATTTACCTCATTTATAGCGTTTGAATGAAACTTCCAACCCTTTAAAATGAACAGTACCTGTTATCCAAAGTTATTTTCTTCATTTTCCCAACCTTCCCACCATTTCCCCAATCAAGCCTTTCTATCCTGTCAACTTGTGTCAGATTTGAAGAAAAAAAGAAAAACCCCAAAAAACAGAAAACAAAAAAACAAAACAAAACAAAAACAGAAAAATAAGATTTACAAAAGGGCTCTGTACTTCATGACAATAGCGTCATGGTGGAGGCAAATCAAAACAGATGAAACAGACTGGCTGCTCTTGGCTGATGAACAGAGGTCAGTGCTCTCCGGCCATCGCTGGAACAATGCAGCCTTTTTCTTGTCCAGTTGGGGTTTTGCAATAGCACCAATGTGGCCCCTGCATTCCCCGCACACTTTCACCCTCCCTCTCTCTTTCCCCGTGCGTCCGACAGTGTCTCTGTCAGCCATCTCTAGTCGCCCGTGTTGCTTCTGTGCATCAGTTTGCAGACAGATCAGACCTCTGCATTGTGGTTTCCTTGCTTACTGCAGTTAAATTTAGAGTTTTGTGCAAGTTTTTATAATCAAATGTCAGGTGTTAGAATTTATCTTTTACAGAATCAGTAAACTATCTGGTAAAATGGGTTTTTTAACTTTAAAGATCCCATATTATACATTTTTTCAACAATTTCATTTGGGTTTTAGAGGTCCAACAACATTGTTTTCTATGTGCATTATCCCAAATTCAGCCATGGTCCTTTATTTTAGTTATTCCAGATGTGGCTCTTGTGAGCTCTACTGAGAACAGGCTGTTTCTGTGTCTGAACAGTCTGAGTAGTATCCACTGCGAGGGGGAATGTTTTTTTTCCCTTTGTGATATCACAAGGGGAAAGATCTCAGATTCACCTGTTGTTCAAACTGTTGTTGACAGGCTGGTAAATTTGCCTAATATACTGGCTTAATGTTTAAGATCATGCTAAAAACTAAAGTACAGCAGAACACTGAGCCAGTATTTAAACATTTTTAAACTCTGCACCATGTTCAGGGTTAAACAGTGAGACATTAACTTTGTATTGCAACGCATGGGAAGGATTGAATACTTAAAAACTTTAATCACCCCTATTTTTATATTTTGCTTCCAAAATGTTTATCTTTATTAAAATTCCAATAAGTTGATTTTTCACTCCAGCCCTTGAACATTGCTATTTTCTAGTGGGAGGTTATTTGTTTTTTATAAGATTAAACACCAAACTGTGAACCTCTGAAGCATAAAACGCACATAGTAAATGAACCAGTGTTGTTTCAGACAATACTGGTTACTGGTTAACCAATTACTAAAAACTTGTCACAAAAAAACATAAATTATTTTCTTTTTATTTATTATTTTTGACTAAATCTATAAAAGAAAAGGTTTGACAGACATAAAATTGTATTAGCAACAAAATTGATTCTCAAAAAGGTTATTAGCTGAAAACTTGTTTTCTTTCAGCATAGTGTGCAGTGTAACTACCACCCAAGTGGTAAAAAGGACTAAAAGACCATCAACATAACATGAACATCATTGAACAGTATAAGTGATGTCCTCACAACAAAATAAAGAAAAATCCACCAAAGACCTGACAAACTGTGGTTTCCATGGAGGGTGACTGCAAAGGAAGCAAAACAGGAAGAAAAGGATGGGGTATCCCAAATAGCACAAGAACTGGACTGATAATGACTGGCAACAGGAGTAATAAAACCTCTCCAGAGCCTGGATCTAGTTATTAGTGAAGCAGTGTGGGATCATCTTGACAGAGAACAAAACAAAAGGCAGCAACATCCAAAGAAGACCTTTGGAAAGCCCTTCAAGAATCCTGGAGAACTATTATAGGATTCAGGCTTGTTGAAGAGAAGCAAATATGGACTTTAAAGCATTTCCTGTTGATTGGAATTGCAAAAACTCTATATTTTACCTTATAAACCACATTTCAATTTATGTTTGCAAATGTTTCAATATATCACTGGAATTATTTTCTGTTTCTCTGTCAATATATAAATAAATAAGGTGGCTTTTTGCATGACTTTTTCTCCAGAGCTGAAAAATTCCTCTTGCTGTTGATAAGTCAATGCCTCAAAAGGCTTCACATGCTCACATCTTCAAAAGGAAAGGAAAATATATACAAACAATGTAATATTACTTTTAATAAACTGAAACTTAAATTATTTCTGTTGATCCATCAACTGGCTCCTGTTACTTGTAACATTTTTTTTTTATCCCACCAGGGGGCGGTGTGGGTTTCTTCTCAATATTCATCTATACAGAGTCCACTAAATACAGCTATAAATAAAGCACAGTTTGAATTTTTAAATCCATCTAGATTCTGAATAACATGGACCTATTCGCAAAAACTTGAAAAACAAAAGTGTTGCTAAATTCTCAGAGTATCATCTTGTCCCTTGAGGAAAACCCAGTTAAAGCAGCATGCTGCTTTCTCATCACTAATCATCTAAATTCTTTGGTTTTACTCAGCTTTCCAGTGACAAAATATGAGTAATTCATAAAACCTTTCAAAGGAAACAATGAAAGGAAGGAAGGAAGTGTGGAGGTTAAACAGAGGTGCTTCATAAATTTGACTTTGGGCACCAGGAAGTGGAGGAAATGCATGTGTTCATGGGGATGACACAGATAATATGGGGGAGTCATCGTTAGTCACCTTCCAGGAGTGATAATTGAATAAAGACTCTATATACAGAGTACTTCTTCAATGCTAGGTATTATCTACACTAAAAAAGCAGACGCTGATAATCTTTGTCAGACAGTTGTTGAGACTTTTTCTTGTTTTTAAATTATTTGTTACCTTCTCTCAATCTCTGGAGTTGAAGTGGTGCTGCTGAGTCCAAGGGATTCCTTAAAGAGATGGAAATGACTGTGAATGTCAACATGTATGTACATCAGAAGCACTGCTCTTATTTACAGATCTGTTTCAAGCTTGAATTCCCTCTAGGAACAGGGAAAACACCAATTTTAATTAAAAGGCACCAATAGAGAGTGTCACTTTTAAAATACAAATCTTGTAACTAGCAGTGATAAAATTCACATCCTCTACATGTCAGATTTAATCACAGTATCCGTATAATCATCCACGTGTAGTTTAAGGGCCTTTTTGTTTGTATTACAGTCAGCCAAATGTTACTTTGGAGTTTATTTAGTGTCTTTAGTCCGGTATAATCATGACCATGCAACTTCTCAGCCTCTTATCAGTCTGTCTGCTGACACACAGAAGAGGAAGTTGCCTCCTCCTGGGCTCTGACACACTTGTAGCTGACGCTCACCTGGATCTGAGAGCGGAGATTTGGTGATGTGGTCACTGAGTCAATCTTTTCCTGAAACACAAGGGAAGCAGAGGAGTAAATTACACTGTCATCATAAGATAAAATAAGCCAAATATTCATCTGTCTGAGTCAGCCAATCCACGCTATGGAATAACACCAGTTAACTGTTACACATCACAGGTTGTGATCCTTGTACCTGCTGTTGCACTGTCTGATGTATGAATATATCTAAACTTTATAAGATGTCTTAAAAATATATTTAATAATTTTAAACAACAAAACAAGTGAAACTGGTTTGTTTTGTGCCCTTGGGGCAGATATAGTTTATAGCTTAAGCTGTCCAAGGTTAAAACCAAATAGACAAAATACAAGAAGAATTTAACACAACATAAGCTGAAGCCTTACCCTCACAATTTAAGATGCAGTTTGACATGATTAGGTAAACTGCATCAAGCTAACCTGGGTGGATAAGTACTATAAGGTGTTAATTAGGAAGTCTTAGAAGTTTCCAGGCTAGACCATCTTGTTTTGGGGTGTGAATTAATTTTGAATAAACATTAAGAAAGCAAGAAGTCCTTTTCTATGGATGTCAAACTCCTTTTAAGAGGGCATTAGTAATAATCCCTTTTTTCTGTGCTTCATAGCATACTGGAGTGTCTGATGTTATGTTACATAAAAACTCCTGACAAACACAACCGTTGCACCTTGTTTGGGGTTCACTAGGTTTGAAGAGCTCTCATTCAATGAGCTGTTCAGATTTACAGATCTATTTGTCACAATCCCAAAGCAGAGTGGAAAAATCGCCCCCCTCATTTACCTCCACTAACAATTTAAGATAAAATTAGCTTGCAGCAGGAATTTTAAACTCTTTTGCTCTTACATTTGGCTGTGATAGAAATGAGCTAATAATTCTCTACAGAGTCTTTTCCTCCTGTTTATTAGCCTCGCTTCAAAATCTGACTTTTATAGGCATTCTGCAGCTCTGCCAAAACAAAAACTTAAACTTTGGTTAACAGTAGCCCATATAATTAACAATTATAAACATTAGCCTCTATAACCTGAAACAGGGTGACAGTGAAGTTTACAGAGCTGATAACCAACAGGGAAATTACTTCGTGTGAGTTTCAACTAAAGCATAAGCCTGTCGTCCGGCCATCTCTTCCTCTGGTTCGATGAACCAGTTTGGGCCAGTTCAGCATGACTATTAAATGAAATTGTCCAAAAAAAGAGGGATCAACAGCAAGTGTCACAGGCTAAAATGCAAGACAAGAGAAATCTGAGTATTTAGGAATAAAACTGCCAGTAAAGTATTTTTCTGATGAGCTTGGTTTGGCTTGGACTTTGCCTTCTCATATAACAACTCCAAGGGTTATTAAGAGTTACTTGATCTCAAAAAGCCGTAAACCCTAAAGAAAAGAGTGGAGTGTGTCACTTTGTGCCTTAAAAGAGGTGGGAAAAAAAGGAGCTTTCCTTCACATATATTTCATTAAAACTTCTGAAAATCATATAAGTTTGTGAATAAAAAGGGCAGATGACTGTGATCAAAGTTTACCATCTCTGCATCCTGGATGACTTTGCGTTTCCGTAGCTCCTCCATCCTTTCGCACACGTCGCTGAGGGAGGTGCCGTAATAATGAGAATACTCCTGAGCCAGTTCATCAAGGTTCCCCACAGAGCCATCCTGCAACACACAAAAGGCAGATTCAAACACTCACACAGATACAAGCACAGACTATCAGAGGAAAACAACATCCCACAGAGGCTGAGCGACGTGCCGACAGCAGGCCGACCCTGTATATGCTGACCGGTGTCATGATAAGCCATTGTCTGAAAGTTTAGCTCTGTCACCAACAACACAAACATCCAGGAAACACGAAGATAAAGCACCAGGAGAGTCAAAGCCTCAGGGATAACGAGCTGTGATACTGCCCCTGTCTTCACCAGCTTGTCATCTTCCTGCTCAGTGATCCCTTTCCATCTCCTCAGTGCTCCTGTGACACTACTCAACCCCTGCTCCCGGGGCCGAAGAGGCACAGTGTGACGCAGCTACAATACCCATTCTGCTCTCGGTCATCTGGACTCAGCTTGAGAGGGCATGGTTCAGTCTACCGTAAATCACAAGAAGTGGAGGCACTCAATCAGAGTTTTTGTCCTGACACACAGCACGCACTCCTGAATAAAAACCCCCTCTAGTTTCCTTCAATTGTACAACCTAAATTTTTTAGGTGAAGTATTTTTTGCTCTGTAGGAAGCTCACAAATCACAGAAACTTTGGCTGAGTTTGTAATCTAGTAACTGTTAAAACCAACACAGATGGTTTGCTTAACAATGAGCCTAAATTTAGAATAAAATAAAAATAATCAGTTGATTTTTCTGTTTTCATCCATCTTTGTTTACATGACCTGATATTATCGTCTTTTCCTGCGGATATATTTGGCTTTTTTCTGTCCTTTGCAGACAAAACTGGTTTCATAATCAACACACACACAAAATCAATTATTTATTAAACGATAAGGACTGTGAGAGTTTGAATTGATTCAGAAAATCAGTGGAAAATTCAACCCTTTTAGATGAATTTAAAAACAGATGACTCTAAATGTCTGTGAATAAAAAGACAGAATTCATCTAAAAAAATCCCCTATTTATTAGCTGGGTTTCCATTCAAAAAGCAATTACATTCTTTAAAGTATTTACCATTAACTAGTCCGAAGTAAATAAACTGGGCTACATGGTGTTGTCAGAATGTGGTGACGTGGTGGGTGTAATTCAGTAGAAGAAGTAGATGTGACCCTGCAGCGAGAATATTGAAGAGAGAAAAAGAGAATATCTGGGATAGTAGATCATATATGAAAAATTGTGTCACAACTTTATTGTTTGCAGACTCCGACCTGAATCAGCTGAGGAGTCACGTTATTTTAATCTTTGCCAGGTTTGATGTTTGCATTCCCTCTATGAGTCTGTGAGTTTTATTTTCTACTTAACGTTTTATTTTCTATTTAACTTTGTCCTTTTCGCTAAATCGATTCGTTTCCAGCTTCTGCCATCTTTCAGCCAATCAGCATTTGTCCAAGTGTTATGTGTTGTGAGGGTTTTGGAGTAATTCACATCTAATTTAAAGGAATAATACCAATCTGTGGGAGCTGAGAGTGACAGAAAAGGATGTCCCCAAAAGGTATAAATCAGGCTTAATCACTTCATCATGACACTATTACTTCATGAGGGTTATTTCAGGGGGTTCATGATGGAAAAGTTAATGCTACTTAAATCACCCCAAATGAGGGGTATAAAAATAATTTTTTAAACCTGTTGGTTTAGTTTTAACCAGGTAAAAACCAGATTGAGGTTAAAAAAATGTCTTTTCCAAGACTAATTTTTGGAAGATTAAATCCAATCTTCATTTTACTTTTTAGCTCTGTTTGGGACTTTAGCTGTTAAACACTCCATCATGTTCAGCAGCTGTTTGTTAACTTTGTCACTGTGGTGTTTAGAAGGAACATAGAGGGTTTTTAGTGGGTTCAAGTTGAAACCACACAGCTGCCTGCTGTGTCTGGAAATGACGATGTGGGAGTGGTGAAGGTAAACCAAAGGTAAAAATATTGGCTGGAAAACCACAACACAAAGCAAAAGATGCAAGGAAATGCAGACAAAGGTGATAATTCTTTTTGATGTTATTAGTACAAGCAACCCTTGTATTTCATTTAATTTAGTATTTATAAAGAAGGAAGTCACAGTAAGATGAGAATCTCCAGGACATTTTGGAGATCTCACAAACTCACAACATTTGAAGCTGCAGCCTTTAAAACATAAATGCATGAAAAGAGGTCATGCAGATGCAGTAGTGCAGTGGAACCTAAAAGAGAAATTAACCTCTGGCTGAAAGTAGAGTTAAAAATGTGGGACAGTATGTCAGCATACATAGTTCAGACTTAGAATTGGTTAGACAAACACATGCTGTGTCATTATGTCCATAAACTGCCCCGCAAATTATCCTCATCATTATGCTTCCTTATGCCTTACCCTGAAGTTATGCAAATGTACCCGCTGAGAACAGTCCTCTGCAGTGAAAAGTAATACTCTGTGCTCACTTGTCTCGTGTCATGACAGTCTGTGACTGGCCCAACTGTCCAGGAAAGAGGCTCATTCATTTGGTAAATGACATGCCCCCCGGTTGAAAATACCCTGAAAAATCTGGCTGCTTGTCATATTCCCAAGAAACAAGGCAAAGAAACGAGTGAGAAGCTCCGCACTGTGCCTGGCTGCAGCCGCTCTTCTGCCTCCGACTGCCCCTGATTCACATAAACAGCCCTTTGTAACACAGCCACATGATATTGCAGCGCCTTTAGTGCCTTATTAGACATGGTGTTCGTGTGTACATTCCCCCCGTTACAGATAGATGGGAAATAAACAATCAAATAAGTGATGAGGTCAACTTTCATGCTGGCAAACAAAGAGAGTTGTGTAAAAATATTCGGCTGGTCTTTGTGTTTGCCTCCATCGCCCAAATGAACGGTGTCTGAGCCAAAACTGCAGCATGACACATCAACCACAGAGGCTTGAAAAGAAGAGTGTGGTGTCACATTTCTCAGGCACTCAGCATCACATAGAAGGACAAAAGATCCACGTGCCCTCAGGGCCCAGAGTTTTTACAGGTCTGCTGTCTAATCTTAAAGCCATCAGGCCTGGACTACAAAGTAGCAGCAAATAATTTGCCTCCTTTAGCCTACTTTCAAATAGAAATATAGTTTGTAGGTCTTGTTATAGCTATCTTCATTGTGACCTACAAGATTTGTCATATCTGGTCGAATGTAGCGCAAGAGCCATTTTGCCTGACAAGCCACTCATTTATCTCCAATCTGAGATTCTGAGAAGTAGAACATCATCAACTCTAAAATAATGCAAACTGGCTAAAACGTTGTAAGGTCTCAAATGTCAGTGGATGATCTTAGATCAGCAAAAAGAATCATGCTATAATCATCACTTATCCTGACTTCTTGTTGATGTATTTACCAGAGTATAGAAAGATGTTTCAAAGGATCATGTGAGAACAAGCACAGAGTTGTTCAAACATTTTCCTCAAAATGAAAGTTTCATTAAGTCATTATAAACAATCTAAATGGCTCATACAGGTAAAAAATGCAGGCCCAGACTTGTTTTGTAAAACAAGGTGATTTCTAGATTATATATAAAATCCCCAAAATGAACCTCTTGCTTTAATTATAGGAGCACATTCCAGCACAAACACAAAAATATACTCACCACAAACAGGCATCCAGCTGCCAACAACAACTCTCCAGTAGCTGATCTTTACTTCAACCACGGTTCTGTTAAGTAAAAACCTCCGTTTTGAAACTTAACTCAGTTTTAGAGAGGGGAGGACAATACATCCTGAAGTGAAGGGGAGGGGATGGGAGGGGAGAGGGGTCCAGCATGCATAAATTAGACAGAGTGTAGTTGTGGGGGAGTTGCAACCACATATGACGCCGGTGCTGCTGGGTGGAGCACTCTGCTCTCCAGCTGCGGCCCACAGGGACTTGGCTGACTCACATGTTCAAATAAACCACCACCTCTTCGTGTATTAAAGTGTTGCTGCATGTTTTTGTCTGCAGTGAAAGGGAGTGATGAGGTCGGGGCGGTGTCTTTATGTCTCCATCTGCTGATCTGTCTACTAAAACAAATCTCTGCACACAAAATCAGGGTAAGGTATATTAAAAAGTGGTGACAAAGGCCAAATCAATCCCAGCTTTCTCGTTTCTCCTCAACCTCCAGCTTAAGTAAAACAAGTATAAATAAAAGATCTTTCAAAGAAAGGCCAGAAGTATGAAACCAAAATTAATGCCTGGATGGTGAACACGGGCAATGCATCTGTTCTTGAACCTTACACACCAGCAGGTGGCAGCAAATAACTACCTCCACATCCCCATCTGCCACTTAAAGAGTGCTGAGGCATGAAGGCTGAAGGTGATGATAGTGAGCTCAAAGTAAAATAGACACATTGGGTTGAGGGAAAGTAAATATTTCAAAAGGAAACAGCAATGTGATTTCCTCCACTGTCAACTGCTGTTGTGTCTTATACCAACAAAGGCATCTTTACATATCCTTGAGGCACATATTATGTTTCAGGGTGCTGACCTAATTTGCTTGCAGTATTAGTCAGAGATTAAGTCAGGAGACGTAACCATCCGCATTCTTTGTCGGGTTGTGATCCCATTTTGATCCAGAACAGCGAGGAGCAGCAGCAGGAGGTAACCACTAGAAGTCAGATCTGTGGCAGCAGGCTGCAGATTAGGCTGAGCTGCAGATGGATGGAGGAGATGGTGGATGGCTGCGTTCAATGAGTGGTGCCAAAGGGCTGAGGCAGCTCATGCCAGAAAGGTCAGTTTTCCGCCTGGCTACACAGCGGCAGGCTGCTCGTCACCTCTGTTCACAGAAGAAGCCATAGATGGATGCCATTCCTCCCTGTCAGCCGTCACCATTTTTTGTCACAATCAAGTCTTCGGACTTAGTCTGTGCCAGGCTGAGCACTCATCCGAGGTTTAATACCCCGGGGAGATCACTTACAGTCCGTCATGACACCAATCATTGTTGTAACGTTTGTTGGCTACAATAGAATAAAGTCATGTGCTTGTTAGATATAACTCTTACGCCTCGCCTCCCCAAGTGTCACTTTACAAGCAGAAATAGTGAGTTTATCCCCCAAGGATCTGGAGACATTAAAGGTCATTTACAAAAAAAACACAGAGAGACATGCACTCCCTCAGTTAAGGTTTAAATGAAAGACCACTTCCAATAAAAGAAAAAAACTTGGTTAACATCTCAGACTCTAGCAAGTGGTGCAGTTTGTTTTCATTGTGAAATCAAATGGACCATCCAGGGGACCAAAGAGAGGAAGTGATGTGAAACATCATGCTCCTCTCCTGCTGCTCATACAGGACGGATTCTTGTAAAAACTGCATTGGGTTTAAACACCAAAGTAGGGCTGAGCAATTAATCGATAAAATCGATAAATCAAATTTTCCGTTTCTGGAGATTTATTTTTATGAAAATCGGGATGTTTTTCCTTAGTTAGCAGCGGACTCAGCCCTCCCTCCACACCAGAATGGTGTTGGTCTGACAGATTTACAGTGAAGTGAGTCGTCACTCATGCCGGAGATTTAGCTGTTTCAAATACTGCCCCTAGAAAGCAGTTGTAACTGATTCTGTCCAGGGTGGTTTGGTCTCAATCTAGACAGCACCAGAAAGGTTTACCAAGAAACTGTGTAGATCCTCGAAGGAACAAATCCTGACTACTTGCTTATGGGACTTCACACTGCGAGGAAATTATTAAATATATTCACATATCGGCATGAAAATAACAACAACAAAAAAAAAGGTGCATCAATGTGAACTTAAACACAATGAAACGACATCGAGGGTTTACAGCGTTGCTGCTTAGAGTGTTGATTTGCACGTTGCCAGCATTTTCTCTCTATAACTTCCTTGCTGTAATCAAATGCACAGCATCAGTGGATCAACTTCAATTCACACGACACTAATGCACAACAAATGCGCGTCAGCACATGTTAAAAGGCCAGAGGTTTTAATATGGTCTGCAACAGTAAAAGCAAACTTTGTTTTCTGGGGAAAAAAAAAAAAGAGATAGGAGTAGGAAAAACAGAACATGCAAGCATTAATTATCTGTCTATAATCCTTCCATTTAAAACATTTTAAGTTTTTAATCACATGCCTGTCAGAAATCTGTTAGATCACAAACTGAAGTTTGAATAAAATCTTTTCTAACATCTATTGTTCACTTTCTCTGACTTGCCCTTAAATGTTACGCAATACAAAATACACATTTTTGAATTAATCAAGAGTGGCAGCAGAAATATGCAACAAATATATATGAAATCTCAAGAATTACAGTGATTTCAAAGGACACATATATACACATATCCTCTAAGTGTGACAGAGTCAGTCCTGGGGTCCACTAAAGAACAAGGATCAGCAAAGGAGCTTAGCCATCCAAGTCTGAGTGGTTAAGTGGATTCTGATGAGCTCTAAATGCAGGTTTGATGAGAGGGGTCACAATATAGCATGTGCATCAGTCACAGAGGGCATAGAAAACACCTAACCTTGTTTAGATCAGCTCTGTGCCCTATGCCCCAACTATCTAACGATCATAAGAAACCAGCCAGGGATCCAGATTTAAAACACATGTGAAACTCAAGAGGATTAGGAGGGCAACAGGAGGCACGGAACAGACCTTTTGTCTACAAAGCTCAATCAAGCAAATCCGACAGGGATTTTACACATTAGCTGGAAACACACAGCACAGATATGAACACAGTAAGATTAGGCAGTGGTCCCCGAACTTCTTGAGCCATGACCCCCAAGATAACATACGTTGGTCGTTGTGATGGGGGGGGGGGGGGGGGGGGGGGGGGGGGGGGGGGGGGGGGGGGGGGGGGTTCCCGAAATTTTTGGGCTAGGGACCCCAAAGGGAAAGACGTTGGTTGCGGTGGGGTCCCCCCCCCCCCCCCCCCCCCCCCTTCCCTCCTTATAAAGTGGTTTTTGGTGGATTATATTAACAGTTGTGACAAAGCACACACATAATGAAAATCGATTTCTCTCGCCGAGGTAATTCCAAATTCAGATTTTTTTCCCCCATTTTTTACAATGATCTGGGGACCCCCTGAAATTACATTAGGACACTCAGTTTTAGAAAGTATCTGAAACTAATTCAAATGTGAAAATTTGCACCCTGTGGATTGCTCCAAATTTGCTTCTAATTAGCTCTACTTATTACAGGATATTCAAATTACAAATCAAAAATCACATGATCTCTTTTACATTTTAGTTAAATTACATGGATTTAAATCCTGTGTGTATTAAATTCTCTCTGGATGGTGGTGTGTTTGCAGTCTGAGCAGCATGCAGATTATTCTTGTTCATTGAAGCATGTTAAATTCAGCAGTGCTGAAAACAAATACCCCCCTTTTCTTTATCACACTCTTTAAAATTAAACACAATTCACACTAAAACTATATAGATTCCTCACTTGTAAAAAGCTCTATGAATAACTCAGGGTTTGAAGTGAAGCAGCCTGTGGATTGTTCATATTCCCCGGACCATGTTTAATGCGGAGGTGCTGAAATCCCTTCATGGCTCCTCACCCCCGTGCTCGGGTAATTACCCTTGTGTGACTGTGCCGTGATCCCCCGAGACACGCCTGCTAGCTCGCAATGTCTCTGAATGCATCAGTGTGGCAGCTCGGCTCACCCCCTCACAAGACCACAGCAACCACTGATCTTCCTGTGAGACACAAGGCAGGAGTCGAGGGGAGCCGTCAATCAGGGGATGCATGATTGCCGGATCCCAGGATGAGATCATTCCAGAGGGAGTGAAAACATGCAAGCTTTTCCCATTAGGAAAAAAACCATACCCATGGGACACGTATCTTTTTAAGCATTACATGGGAAAAATCATGATGAAGCCGTGGAAAGCAATAATTTATATGATGAACAAAGGAATCTATGAACAGAGGTGAGTCTATCCTCTGCCTGTTCGCCAGAGGTTACACTTTAAAGTTCTGCTGCTGGTTTTTAAAGCTCTGAATGGTTTAGGACCAAAATACATCAGTTACCTCTTGACCCAGTATGATCCTACCAGAATCCTCAGGTCATCTGGATCATGTTCCCAGAGTCAGAACCAGACATGGAGAAGCTGCACTCAGCTTCTATGCTCCACATGTCTGGAACAAACTCCCAGAAAGCCTCAGATCAGCTGAAACACTCAGTTAATTTAAATCAAGGTTGAAGACCCACCTGTTCTCTGCTGCATTTTGATAGTTCTTACTAGGAGTCCAGATTTGCAGCTGGTTCTTTTACGCTGAAATCTTAACTTATTTCTTTATCTTTATTTTTTATGTAATCAATTTTAGCAAATTAATTTGCCTTGCCTTACCTAATGGATGTAAAACTTATACATAAAAGTTAGTGTTTGTGCAGATGCCCTTTTAATATTTAATGCCCCCGTCAGTCTAAATTTACTATGAGATTTGAGCATTTCTGCAACTCAGTTCACTGAAGTAGTTTTGTGAAAGAGTTAACAAGCAGGTTTTTCTAAAACTAGACGCAGTGGGAGCTTTGTATGAATGCTGATATTTCTCACGTTTTGTGTTTAAAAGATTAACAGTGTTAAAGTCGATGAAACGGCTCAGCTTTCAGTTTATTTGGCACCATCTCTGGATTTTTTAAGGCAAAAGCCACAAAGTATAATTTTAACATTATATTTCAATATAAAGCAAACTAACAATCAGGTGTTATGAACTTAAAAACGTACTCACAAAGACCAGCCTGTAGCCTTTACCAAGCTATAGACATTTAGCTATTGCATTTCTTCTGTGATGACAGACTACTTTAACAAGGGGTTCTTGTTAAAAATGACCTTCAGTGCCTGATGTAAGCAACAAATTAGTATACAGAGTAGTGTCTGGGTGTGTCAGAAAATAAATAACGCAAGACATTAAATGTATACAGCGACGTCCCCCCCCTCATATATATACACATATATATATATATATATATATATATATATATATACATATATATATATACATATACATATATATATACATATA
>JBAMHW010000022.1:19716722-19733677 GCA_037177495.1 Rhadinocentrus ornatus | reverse complement strand
TATACATATACATCTACATATACATATACATATACATATACATATATATATATACATATACATATATATATATATATATATATATATATATGTATATCTATACGTCGCTGTATACATTTAATGTCTTGCCAAATTATCTTATTACGATCATCCATAGGATGACATCATGGGACAGGAGACTTTTTTTTAAAATAAATGCATAATATTTAGTTCTCAGGCAATTTTCAGTTGTTCCACTGTATCCACATATTTGCTTTGGATGGCTTTTGTTGTTTTTCTTCTTTTCTATCTTAGCTTTATCTTCATCCTCTGCAGAGCAGTCCCCCTCCACTACTTGCTGATGTACCTGGTGAGCTAACAACAAAACTGACTTTGTGATTGCATAGTGTACTATGAAAAATTCTGAGATCAATGTTTTAGTACTAACACCTTCATTTAATTTCCCTAAAGACCCCTCCTTACTGTTTACTGAGGTTGATGTCACATCTACATCCTCAGCAACTTCAGTTTTTCACCATGGATCAGCATCTCCACCAGTTTACCCAGCTGAGTGACCATCTTTACTGTCAGACTCAAAGGGGACTGACCACGTATTTAGAAGGCTGCTGCCTATAAAGGAGAATTGTACGTTCTCTAAAAGACAAGATGGCTGAAACTTACGCCACCACTATACCTAAAGACAAATAGTCACTGGGGAAAGGTCATGCAGATGTACATGTGTTCATTTACATCATTATTTATACATTTTTAAAATATTTAATATAATTGATAGTCAGTTTTTGTAGATTTTTGTTAATTGTCATTTAGAGAACATTTGATGTTTATTTAGGGGATTTTGTGCAGTTAATTTTTTGTAAGTCTTCATTGTTGTACGTTGCTGTTAAAGTTTATTTAAAACCAAAAGTAATAAAGTAGTTGACATGTTTACATTAAATACACTATGCATACCCACACACACACACTATTAATGTTGTGTCTTGTCGGGTTTGTTAGACTGCTTGTAACGTTTTGTTTGCCGTTTTGTTTTGTGAGTCCTAATTTTACTGTTGTTTCAGGTACCTTTACTTCCCGCCATCGTGTCTCCTGTCAGTAATTGTCTGTCCCGCCCCGATTGATTCCACCTGTCACCCATTACCTTCTGTGTATATATTGTCTGCGTTTCCTATTGTCTCATGCCATATCGTCTTTCCATGCGCCATGTCCTGTTCAAGAGCAAAGCGTAAACCACTGAAGAATTTGAATCTTTGAAATTTCAAGCGTGGAAATAAATCTGTTCAACCTTCACCTGCTGTTTTGAGTCCTGCAGTTTGGTCCTCTGCCTGAGCACCGCCTAACAATTAGAGCTTGTTGATGTGTGTTGGGTCATACAAATGGAGTGCCAATCACCCTCAGTCAGTTCAATACCCCTTTGTTCTTTTACATACATTTAATTTATTCCTTGTTTCAATAAACTCTTATACAGTTTAGGTATAATTCTTAAATTGAACGTAGATACACAGAGTTGTTATTCTCTTGTCTATCCACTTAACGTCTTATTTAAAATGACTAGTTTGAAATCCAGATTAACTTTGGTCAACTTGTACTTTTTAACCAAATCAT
This sequence comes from Rhadinocentrus ornatus, assembly GCA_037177495.1. Taxonomy (NCBI): domain Eukaryota; kingdom Metazoa; phylum Chordata; class Actinopteri; order Atheriniformes; family Melanotaeniidae; genus Rhadinocentrus; species Rhadinocentrus ornatus. The sequence continues at coordinate 19,732,078 of JBAMHW010000022.1, read as the reverse complement.
CCCATACCTGAATGTTTCTTTCATAATCACACTTTCATCTTTAAAAATTTCCTCTTTTTACTAGGCCTGCAATGTGGAGGGACTCGACTCAGACTCATCTCAATATCCTTCCATCTGGATTAGCAATGCGGAGAGCACCAATATATTACAATTCTCAACTGTGCAGCGTAATAGTATGCTTTAAAACACCAATCCCCATTCTTCTTGTCTAGTTGAAGGGTTTTGAGTCATATCCTGGGCCTGGCTCCCGTCCATACAAACCTATTAGCTTATCTTGTGGTGAAAATTGTGACTCTGGAATTTTAACTAGAAGTGACAGAAAAAAATATAACAGCCTTGGCAGAAGATCCCTTTATAATCACATGTATTTGGGAGTTGAAATCCAGTAAAAGTGTTGACTTCATGTTTATTGGATTGTAGTTGCCTTGTAAATTCTGCTAACATCCAGATTTATTGTTATTATTTGTTATTATTATTGGTATTTTATAGAATTAAAATTCCAATTTAAATGACATCTCTTCTGAATTAGATCTCTGCTGACATTTTAAAGGATATTTATCTTTCAGCTACTAGATCTCCTAATGGATGCTAACTGCAGATAGCCAAAAACACTGACATGAGTCGTTACATGAGGATCTGTGGTAAGTTAGTTGGAAAATGGTTCAACATTTAAGAGAGGTCTGGATTAGCTTTCTTTTTAAAACCATTCTTTGGAAGAACTGTATGTGTGTTAAAAGTATTTGTCTTGCTCAATGACTCTCTTTCTCTTGACATTCAGTTCAGACAGATGACATTTTCCTTTAGAATCTGCCTTCATCATTCTGACTTCCTCATTTAATTAATAATGACAAGCACTTCTGGCCCAAAAGCAGCAAAAGCAAAGCATGATGTTACTACCATCATGTTTCTTGTGTTTTGAAATGCAACATTTCCTCTGATTCTGTTTTCCAACATTTAAACCAAAAAGCTATGTCTCATCCATCCACCAAAAATCTACCTAACAACCTTTGACTCGCCCATATGATTTAGGCAAGTAGTAGCCTCAATACAACCAGGAGCAACCCACAGCTCTATCCCAAAATGGCAGCAAAATGCTGCAACAGGTAGCCATGTGCTTGCAAAGCCTCAATGCAGAGACTGCAGAAATATGATGTATGATTAAAGCAATATTGCTGACCACCTGCTACCTTGCCACGTAAATGAGGCAGTGGAGAAAACAATGTGAGGGTGTAGATTAATCTGACTGCCTGCTATTCAGCCCATTCAGCTACAGCAGGTCCCATGCTGTCACCAACAAGATAGCTAGATTTAAACAAGATTTTTGGTATTATTTTGTCAACTTATCAAACGGAATCATAATATATGTGACAGTTACTTGACAGAAAGTCACACAGAAAGCATTGCTAAGAAATTGTTGTTAGTTGATCAATCATGGGGTTTGATTTCCTTTTTCAGTCTACTGTTTTACCAAGCTTCTTGGAAATCTATTTTTTGTACCATAATCCACTTTCACAACCATGGATTCATAAACCTGTTTTACCAACAGGTTTCTATCCTTGAATTAAATGCGTCTACTAACACCTTTTTCTTTTTCTTTCTTTGAATCAAAAGAAGTCAATAGTGAACTTTTTACTGTGAAATTGGACTTTTAACATTTCTAAGTGTATTTTAGGCACTTTTTATCCATTTATTGGAAGTCTTTTTGTTTTATATCTTGGCTTTATGGGCTCTCCACTAAGGCTCAGAGCAGCCTGAATAACGTTGTTAGGATCTGTTCAAAGATAACTGCAGTCAAACAGAGATTTAAGTTAACTCTGGGAGTCTTGGGTAAAGAAGAAGGCCATTTTCATGATCAACATCAGGCAACCCCATCACATAATGACTGACGAGTTTGTGATGATGCCTTCTAGTCGCTTCAAGTAAAACAAATTGTTTCTCCAGGTCTTTTATTCCTTCAGCCATCAGGAAACTGAATTATGGCAGTAGTCTTTTAACTGAGTGATAACTGTAACCTTGACTTCGATCTTTTTGTTTGCTTGGACTGCTGGTGCTGGTAAGTGCATTGTTTCTTGTTTCTGAAGACTGATTGTTGATTAGTGATGTGGATGTGGGTGAGCTACAATAAATTGCCCTTTTGGGATCAATAAAGTTGTCTTGACGTCTTGAATGGGATTTGAAAAAGTAAACTTCAGCATGGCTTTGTATGTCAACAACACTGAGCAAGTCATTAAAACAAGCATAGCCATAATATATATATTGCAATTACCCTCAGGGATCAATAAAGCATTTTTCATTAAATCTGTTTTTTCTTGCTCAATATCTCACGATATGGTCCATTTTTAAAGCTGACATTTGTTTAAGTGTTTTAGGATTTAAAATGTCTCATAACAATTTGTTTTGCATTAACAATTGCATTAAACAATTCACTTTGTGTAACTAATAATTAAGCCTGTGAAAAACCGTTTGGGCTGCTTGTATTGTACATTTCATTAAAAAGCGTTTTATCAGAATTTTGCACTAGAAAATACAAAATCCTGTTTGTGTTTATTGTACAGTCTTTATTGGACAGGTTTCTATGGTATATTTTTAGGACAGTCTCTATTACTGTGGCTTCATAGAAGTGAAGTACTGAGGTGGATTTAAAGGATCTGTACGAGCATGCTGTGGTAATATATAACCTTTAATAATATAACAAAGCCCTCCGGAATAAAACATTCAAAAATAAAATTCATGCTTCATAAAACATTTCCCGTTATAGTTTGCTTAACATAAACTGATACATAAATGGATTGTAAATTAATTGACATTGTATGTGAGACTTACACATTTACTAATTTACATTAATAGGAAAAGCACTTAAGCTTTGGGTCTTGGAGATGATCCTTTGGAAAGGATTAAATGTGCAGATAAAATATGCCTGATGATTGTAGAGTAACATATCTTTATGCTATCCTAAAACCAATCCAAGGAGATCTACTTGTAAATCCACGAGAAATGCTGGGATTTATTCATTTAGGTCATATCACTGTTTATTAGAATATAAAGGTTCAACAGCCCACAGATCCAAAATCTTTATTCTGTAATCCGCTTCGTTTTTTCACATCAATCTCTTTCTTAAATAATCCCCAGCTTCCATTTGTTGCTCTCTTTTTCTTAGGTTTCTTAGATATTTTGCCCCACTTTTCTATCACTTTGCTTGTCTTTGTTCCACTTCCTTTAGGCCTAATGTATTTTCTCCATTATTTCTCCAGAATTGTCCCACAGTCTGTCACTTCAAACTACAATGGATACCTCCATTTGCTTCTTGATGCATGAAAACAGACACTAGAGTACATGATGATATGCATTGTAAGAGGTTGCAATTTAGGACTATGAAGTCAGACATCAAACTTGTGTGGTAAAACTACATTATTCAAAAATATATTTTTATAACCCAGTGTTAAAATACCAGAACATACAAAATTGCTGGGAAGAAAACAGGAAGTTAAGGAGAATAAAATATTAAATACATTTAAATAAAATTAAAAAAAAAAACTGTGTACTGAATTTGATCATGGGGTAGAGAGAGTAAAATTTCCGGTGATACATTTAGCAAGTAAGGCCACAATCGGCTTAAAAAGCTGATTGAATCGCAATCGTCTAAACCCTCAGTCACATCTGACAATGTAATTATGTGTGCAGAGAACTGAAGGACTTTTGTGGTTAAGTTGGTTTGTTTACTGGCCATTAACTGGTTGCAAGGGATTGGCTACTGGTCCTAAAAGCATTATCGTGCATACATACTGAAACAACTAGTTGACACATTGACATTGGTTATCTAATACATCCAATGTTACAGCATTCACTGCATGTCGTCTTTTGGCATATGCTGAAAAATAATATCAATAATTATCAAAGTAACATCAATACTTTCAAATCAGTGTAACCTAGGAATGGGTATCAATGCATTTATAAATTAGAAAAAAAAATGGGTTTTTAAAAAGTATATATTTGTTTAACTATGCAAACATAGAACTGATAACAACAACAAAAAAAAAAGCTTACAGGAAAGTCACCTATCCACTTTGGCTAAAGCAGGGGTTATAGGTGTTGTTTTTATTTGCTCTGTCCATCCTGCAGGCCCAGGCAGATACAATACCTGTGGTGCAGCTTCCTGTCATTTATCACAGAAATGCACATGCTGCATTTCTTTGTAGCGTCCCTATCAGAGCTCCCAACACAACACCCACATCCTCTTTGTCATGTTTGCCCTGTGCAAATAGGACAGCTCTTATAAAACAACAGCCATCCGAAGTGTCCAAATGTTTCCACTAAATGATTTGTGGTTCAAAGAGACAGAAGGTTGAAGCACACCCAGAAAGCACCACATTATGAAAAAGTCACTTTTACTGAGAAATTTGCCCTTGTGTAATCTGAAAGTTCCACAAAACTAGGTCAATACCACAATTCATTGTTTTGTTCTTTTTTTTTTTTTTTTTTTTTTTGCTTTACAAGCTGAGTACATTTAAATTCCTTGTCTCTCTTCCAGTTCATTAGTTTTATTTTAGTTGAGCAGATTGGAGGCTTTGTGGAAAGGTTAGCCAGTCTTTGGTCTAAATTGACCAGGATTGAAGCCAAAACAAACAAAAAAAAACAAAAAAAGAAAGAAAAAATCACAGATGCTTCAGCCAGAACAGACACAAATAACTGGAGCTTTTATGAGTGAGCAGCTGGTTATATAGCACATGGTCGGCATTACAGCTCTGATTAATGTGTCAACAAAACAGTGTTTGTGTAGGCAGTGTTTGTACCCACTTTCATCAGTCAGTTAAGGTTATGTTGCCACAGTAATTACTCATTTTAAAATTTTCTAAAATGTTGCAGCTAGCAATTTGCAAAGGATGCAATTAACTTTAATATTACAGTAATCCAGATTCAAACCTGCAGCCTAAAATGTTTTACAAATCCAAATCCTTATCCTTTAATTTTCCATAAATAACTGTAATGCTGAGACAAAAACAAAACAAAACAATAGAACACAAAAGAGTCCAACTTCTGAAATGTCTTGATGAAGTGAATAAAGACTGAATAAATATACTTAAAGTTCAGATCTTAGAAAATATGTTGACATAAAAAAAAAATACAAAGAATATTGGATTTGCCATTTGATGCTTTTCAAAACCGTTTAAGCCTTGCACACATGTAGATGCAACATTTGCCAGTGAAGCTGAAAATAATTATGTTTCACAGTACATTTTATCCACTGGAGCATTATTAGCTCATATACTGAGGTTACCACAGATGTTTAGATCACAGCTGTATGAACTGAAACCAATTTTAATCAGCTGAGCAGTCAGTGACGGTCTCAAAGGGAACCCACACTTATTACCACTGCGAACGTAAGGGGATTTAGGCCATGTTCCTATTGTTGGAACAACAGATTAAATGCAATCATATACACGATAAAAGCTATAACAAATTATACACAATAAACTATACACAGGAGCATTTGTTATTAGAAGTAATGGTCCAAACCCTGAGCTTCTGGCAATAGTGATTAAAAAAGGTTTAGATTTAGGTGCAGCTTGATGATTCACTAAAGCTGAGAGCTCTATGATAAAACCTATACTTTTTTCTACTGATATTTGAAGACCAATTTGTCTTTTCATTGTGGTTTCAGCACGTTTAGAAATTTTTGTATTTGAGGAGCAACTTCCGATGATCTAAGCCCTCCCCGTTTTTCTGAGCATTGTCAAGATGCACTTATCTACAGTTGCTACACAAACTGCCAGATCTGCTCATCCTAGAGATGCATGGAAAGAACATGATGGACATCGGGCATATTTTTTTTGAGGAAAAAACAAACAAGGCTCTTTCTTGGAAGTTAAATGTCAGCACAGATCTACTGGAGTCCTTCAGATGCAGTCACACGGAAAAGAGCACAACTGAAGACGCACCTCTTGCTTTAAAAGGGTAAAAAAAAAAAAAAAAAAGCTTTAGAACAGCCCTACACCCCACAAAAACTCTTATACTGAAAATTTTTTTTTTTGTTTGTTTGTTTTATATCAAATAGAAACATACATTATCAGCCAGTAGTGGGTTGATTTTAATAGCATGGATACTTTTTTGTTAAGATGTGTTGTTATAGACACATAGTGAGCCACACACTGAAAAAATGCTGGAATTCATCATGTGCTTTTTTTAAAATCTACTTTTTTTGAGTAGTTGAACAATCCTGTTCATTAAGAAGAAAGCTAATTTTATAGCTCAGAGACCTCTTGTGTGTTATATATATTGGGATAAATCATAAATGTGTCAATTTCAAGAGCTAATGAGATAATAGATGTGTCCATTCATATATCTCAACCTAGACTCTACAGGCCACCACTGAGTCCATTACGTGATTAATGTGTAATACCGCTAAGAGCAAAGTGCTTATGAAATGGATACATGTGGATATAACCTTGACTGAGACACCAGGACAAGGAAAGAAAGACAATTACTATATGTGGCACATTTTGTGAATGCAATGATGGCACTAAACTAACCTGTAGGGTTTAACACATAGGGTCTCCTGACTGAGACCTTTTAATAAGCTGCATTTTGCAATCAAATGTTTGGGGATAATTCTAAATTTTATGATTAGCCCCATCGGTGCAATTTGGAAAAATGCTGTCCTCATCAAGTGTGTGGGACCTACTCCTGTTCGTGTTTTACAGGCTGAACTCAAATGCTTTCATCTATTAATTTTTCAATAAATAAAAACAAAAAGATCATTTAGACCCCTCTTACAGGTTTATGAGGACAAGATAAGGTTAGGAGTTTGCGGGGATTTATAGTTTGGAAAAAATAAAGCTTCTCAACTCTTGAAAGTAAATATCTACGCAATGTTGAGGAAAAAAATACTGAAAAAAAGAAACACAATGCAGAGAGGCAGACAGATAGGTAAAGACATATCACTAAAAATACATTTTTGATCATATCCCTAAAGGTACAAGCCAATTTACAGTAGCAAAATGTCTGTAACTGATTGCATTTAATTATACACGCTTCTTTAAACTGTTTTTACAGATTGCATGCAAGAGAGCCCCGTTTCCACCAATGAGTCCAGGTCGGTACGGGACGGGTCGCTACACATTTTGCGTTTCCACGGGCAAAAAAATGGAATGGTTTTCAGAATATCCAATCCAACCCATCTCTGTTGATTGGTCAAAAGCATAATCACTTTCTGTGCGACTCGGCACTAAAAACAAAGTGGCAACAGCTCCATGTTTAAATTTATGGTGGAGTTTTTGCTCTTTAAAGCCACATGCCAAGAAGAAAGAACTAACTGCTGGATGTCCACCATTCTCATCCTCGTCCAAATGCTACTACTACAGCCTAATCTAAAATCTTTAGTTTCTAAGATCATTGATAAATGACTTATTAACTAAAAACAAGATGTACTATGATGTACTCCAGTCAGGTTTTTGACAGCACCACACCACAGAGACTGCTCTGACCGAAGTCATTAATGACATATGTTTGAATACAGATGATGGAAAAATGTCAGACTTAGTTTAACTGGACCTCAGTGCTGCATTTAATGCTGTTGACCACAATATATTACTAAAATGACTGGAGAATTGACTGGACAACAGCCAATAAGAAGATGCTGAGTAATGGAAGACAGGTTCGGGGTAACTGCAACAAGCCCTCATCCCTGTGGAGGAGTGATGAGGATCAACTGGGACCACCCAATATGATGAGGGGCATCCCAGGGGGTTACATCATCAGAACCAGGCCCAGATGACTGCTTAGTAACTCTATATTAAAGTCTATCTACAGTGCCAGATCGCAAAGGTGGACCTGAAAATGGAATACTTAAAACTGAAGATAAGAAATCCATTAAGACATAATGTCAGCAAATGATGAGGATAAGGAAGTGTTTCTCTTTTCAGGCAATAAAGCATGCAATGGGGAATTTGCCAGACAAAAATTTAAATAAAAGAAAATCATAAAAGAAGTTGTCTGTTCATTTCTTTAAATCAAATTGGTTGACAGAGCTGATCGTGCATATGGTGACCTTTCCTCACATCATTATGCTGGAGATACGTTGGGCATAACCTGAACAAAACCTACTCCCGTCCATTTGTTTCCTTCTTAACTTACTTAGATTAGCCATTTTGGCATAGAAAACCCAAGATTAACATTTAGTCTAGGTTAACAAAGCCAGAAAAACCAGTTAACCCACTTTTTGAAATACTTCTCTGTTCTCTGATACATGTTTCTGGTACAAGTCAAAATCTGCCTACATGACCTGCAACACAATGAGTCAACTATTTCCGCCATTGTGACTAAACAAATAAACAATTAGTCATGCACATCCCTAATTTTAAGACATATGCAATTATTTACTTGAAACTTTATATTAATGGACTTTTTCACAACTTTACTTAAAGGTTTAAATTCTTTAGCCTCCTCTGTCATTGTCAGTACTCTTCTCTACCTCCTTTCTATTCTTGTAACCAACTTTGTTCTTTACACCATCCAACAACCGACACATCGTTGGATTTTCTTTCTACAGTTCACTTTGTTTATATTTCATTCCTCATTAAGCTGCACTTTGCTCAGGCAGGCTGCAGCACATAAACAGGACCATGTATGGCAAAGCACCCAGGTCACAAGCACCCAATAAACAGTCATTAAGATACAAAAACCATCACATTGTCTATTTCCTAAGAAAAAGAAAGTCTTTCTATGTCAAAAATTGCTATAATAAAACCCCGCCAAAAGCCTTCACTTCATTATTTACTTCCATGGCTGAACCTGTGTAGGTCTGTCTGTTTATAAAATGTTTTGCACTTTCAATAAATTTTTCTGCAAGGATGATTCCAGAGGGGAAGTTTGCAAAGCTGAAAGCTAAATGTCAGCGCCTGTGAGCGCTCCCTTGGTTACTCCGCCTCACAATCTTTTTATGAGCCAATTTGTGTTTTTATTAGTTAAAAAAAAGGACTATAAGATCAAATATCCACGCTTTAACTAGATGACAGAGCAAGAATCCTCCATAGACAGCTGAGTAATATGCCCAGACATGTAAGCACATTGAAATAAAACATGGAAGCGTGATAAATATTCAACGCAGTAGATTTGAGCCACAAAGGGATGCAGCATTCCTCCAGGCAAACACTTGCACAAACAAGCCTTCTCTTAGGGATCACTGGGGAATCGGGTCATGCAATGCATTTTAGGAAATGCTAATAGAATAAGAACTTCAAGGCATCAGGTTGTAACGTCAAGCCTAAGCACATGCTGTCAAAACCAAAAAATTATCTCCTGTTTTAATGTGTTTTGTCCACTAAATCTAAAACTTTTAAAGCCTTTTTCAGTGTCTTCAGTGGGATTACAGAGAATTTAAAAGCTAATCTATCAACATGAATTATATAAATGATATAAACACATCCAATAACTGGCACATGCTAAATAAATAAATAAAATCAACTAAAAGGCTAGCACTTCATCTAAATATTTGTAATGGTCAGGTGGCTCAATTTGCATAAAGTGTTTTTCCTCCAGCAACAACATTCTCTAGAACAATGTTGACATTTTCTTACACATGTGGAGACATTCCAGTAAAGCAAATAAAATGAAAGTGACATTTTACAGACTTGTAGGAGACAAACAATTCACCTCCAAACCACTACACTTTTCACAGAACCTAAAATTGAAATGCCAGCAAAGTGTCATAATAGACATAATACCTATGTGACATTTAACAAACTTTCTTTATGATGTAATCTTCTTGGATGACAGTCAAGTGGCGGTATTTAGCAGACTGAAAATCAAACTCCAAATCATTCCAGTGTCTCCATTTACAAATCTTGCATTTTAATATTCATTAGAGGCACAGCTTGGGGGGTTACCACTTTTAAAAGTGATTCATCCTTAGTGGAACATGAGACATTGTTCTGAAGGACCTGGTGCTGGCCTCATTGTGCCATGTAGAATCCAAGTGCATGCACATGCCAACTTCTAAGACTGCTACAACAAAGGTGGACCCCGGGCTTCACTGTCTACCACAGCTGTCAAGTCCTGGAGCTTAAAGCACAGTGAACAGCAAGACAGGTTTAGGTTGGTCATGAATGCATTAGCTAATGGCACTGTGGAATTCAGAAAGATCAGACTCCATATGGCACCTTATCTGCATGCACCAATTCCATCCAAAGGCTGTTACTGAGCTAATGAAAACATGGCACAGCTTAAACAGCAACAGTAGTGAAGGTAATAAAATAATGCAAGACAGCTGAAAACAGCAATAAAAACTTATTTAACAGACTTTTGTAAAATTTTTGGCATGTGTATTTATAGCACTACTGAGCCAAATGACAGTATTATCCCAATTACCTCCCAGCAGACTTATTTAAATCCCTTTGTGGGTTTTGTCATTAGTGAAAGGGTCAGGCAAAGGTTAGGATGGATTTAACCTCGTTTGACAATGTTGATTTTAGTATCATACTTCGAACATTTCCATTATTTACTAATCTCAGATGAAGCCGTTTCCATAATGTAAACTGTTTACAGAAGGTGAAGGATTCTGCATAGCCAGAATATTTATGTTTGAGATAATATCGGTGACAAACATACTACCCCCCCAAGGCCATGCAGTGGGAGGAGTTTGAGCCATGAAGTCATTTTGCAACAATCTCACAGTTCACAAATTGATTTTTATACAAACAGAAGATGATCTGCCTAAACATATTTTACTACATTCTGTTAGCATCTTACGTACGCTAGCTGTTGAAGTTTTACTACAAGCGGTGTTGCCAACTCATATTCTCTTTATCTTATTAAAGCCAAATTCCCAACAAAGCAGCTGTCATCTTTTTTCTATAGTCTGAAATAGAAAAGGGACTCATCAAGTCCCAGTGTTCCTCCATGGTGCCTTTCAAAGCTTCTGCTCTGCTTTTTTTTTTAAATCCTGCTTTTTATTTTTCTTAAGTCTGACAAAGCCACTGTTTATTCTGTGATATCAGCTAAACCTACATGTACAATTATCACTCAGAGAGATAGTTAACAATGACAGAATGCTTCTGCTGCTCTACTTCCTCTTCTCCGTCATGCCCATGGCGGTGCAGCAACATGCGCAAGCCTGCTTGCTCCTTCTCGGTTGTTTGACGTCAAGGCGTGTGCACACAGGAGACAACTTCATACCGCTCTAATGGGGCAATACTGGCAACTTTCTTGTTTATGGCATAGGGTTTGTCCTAATAGTCACAAGAGTAATGAAAAGTCGCATTTCTGATGAACAGTAGCCGAAAGGGTGTTAGTGACTATAGTTACATCAGCAGCACATGCAACCTTTAGGGATAATTAGCTGATCACATCCTGCAAAAAAAAAAAAGCCTACTTTGATTGTAAAATTCCCAGATCCGAATAGCAGAAATAACTACTTCCAGCAGTCTGCAAGCATATCTAATATTAAATGTGTAGTGCATGTATCAAAATTCCCTTCAAGATTTTCTAATACTTGAAGATGCTGAGCTGCCTTGCTGATGCACCTCATGACCTTTTTGTTGGAGCATGAACAAAAGGCAGGTAGTGTACATGACTAGGAGCACTGCTCATCCCCCTGGCTCTATGAAATTATCTGACCACACATCAAGAACTGTACCCTCTCTTCACCAAATATCATCTGTGACATATGACTGCGCTCAATTCCTAATAACCACGATACCAGACTGAACTCAGTTACATTCTCTGCAGCTTTTTGGACCAAAATACACAGAAAATTCAATATAATTATACTGAATTTTCTGTGTATTTCTGTGCATTTGGTGTATTTTGTAACCCTAACCTTGAAGCACATAAGGGCATTATAATGTATGGTAGGGATTTTATGCAGCCTGAATTGCTAAACTAAGACAATAATGATCATTTCTAACTGATACACACTTTTGCTGTCATAAGCATTATCCTGTAACTTCGGGGGTAGAACTGTCAACAGCCAATCGGAGAGTTCGATTCCTAGATTTTTTCGGTTCACAAGTCAAAGTGTCCTCAGGCAACAGACAGAAACTTTGACCCTGATGTGCTCATCAGTGTGTATGATAGGGCTCAGAGTGCAGAATAAAAAGCGCTGTATGGATGAGGGGGGGTTGTGTATGTGTGTGTGGATGGTAGAATCTGGCTTGTAAATGTAAAATGTTTTTAATGGTCAACAAGGCTAGAAAAGCACTTTAGATGTATTATGTTTACAATAAAAACAACAATGTGACTTGTTGTGGCATTGATTCCATGTTTGCTTCCAAATGCAAAAAATCCATGTCCATTTGTCAACCAACCACCAAATCTAAGGGGGGAGGGGGTGCTAAGTGGAGTCTCAACATTCAGTAGCAAAATGCTGATATTAAATATTCATATCTAACTGCTGTATGAAACTGTCTGTTGGTAAAGAGCGAGAATTAAATGTAAAAAGATGGCAGAGACAAGTGAAACGCCCTCTCAGTTTGTTTTCATAAATTTTCCTGGGAGGATTGTACAACAAGTTTCAACTCTACATTTTTCTTAAGTACGTAAGCAAAATTATATGCAAATGTGACCAAACACTTGTGCATGTAGCTTAGCTCTCACTAATCATAGTATAGATAGTTAAAAAGCCAATCATCTTGTTATTCAAAACAGACAATTATGTAGGAAGTCATCAGAAACCATTAATTAGGCTGAACTGGGCCTGTAATCTATCCTTTTTACTTTGCTTTTTAAATGTTTAGCCCATGTTTTTCTTTTAGAAACAAAATATTATCAGCACAAACAGGGAAACTAAATTGGATTGATGTCATTATGCTAAAGGAAACTCCCTGATTAAATAAAAAAAGCTACTAGTAAAATAAAAATTCCATCCTTAATTAAACATTGCTGTTGTTTCCAAAGTGGATAACCCATGAGAAAAATTATAGCCTTTAATATCTTCTTTAAGTACTCAGCATGTGTTCACATAATGTAAATACAAATATTTCACTCCCTCATTATGTTTTCTTTATTTAGTGTAAAGACCATCTTTTATGATATAAGCTGTATATTACCCTGCATATTTACCCAAAGCTACCATGTTTGGCCCCTCTTGAGCACCAAGGAGTGTGGGCTTATTCCACCGTAATAGATCTCATTTAACGTTTCACTAAGCCCCTTGGCACAAACACCAGAGGATGTTTATAACATTGCTTATTTAGCTCTGTGGGTTTGTGTACATGGTTGCTTTGCAGTTTAGAACTAAAACTCCCAACATAAATCTTCATGATAGATAAAATCAATGCTAATACACATGCTAATTTTGGCTGAGTACGCTGCAGCTGGGCCTGTATGAGTTGGCACAGTGTACCTTTTATACACAGAAACACACATTTAGAAGTAGCAGTATCTCACATGGTGGCTCTGAAAAAGGAACCAATAACTCAAGGACGACTGATTTGACTGTCTACAGGGCAGCAGCAGCTCACTCTTGGCCCCGATATGAGGGGCTGGTACCTATAGTTGATTAAAAAATACATTAACCCCACAACTGTTTCTCAGAGAGTAATGAATTTTTTGAAACTGGAGTTGAACACAGCCTGAAGGATAAGTTGTACACTGTCTGTCCAAATAAAAAGTCACACTAATATTTTAATGAACTGCCTTTAGCTTTGACTACAGCGAACATTCGTTGTGGCATTAATTCGATTAATTTTAAATAAGTCTGCTGGGAGGTAAAAAATGGTCCCGACCATGTGGGAAATTGATTTCTCCCTGAACCCCTTTTACAATTTAAACCCCCATGAATCCTGTCACTGTCTTTTGGGGATATACCTGTGCTATCAGGGAAGAAAAAAAAACTGTTGATGGAATAGTCTACTCACTCCTTAGGAATCATCTTTGGACACATAATGTAGCTGAACCTAGACCTGACCAACTCCAGCAACCCCAGATCATAGACCAGTAAACAGTACAGTAACACTAACAGTACACTAGGCATGATGATCTGCCTCTCTTCTTACCCTGATGCTCCCATCACTCTGGAACAGGGTAAATCTGGACTTGTAGGAACAACATGACCTTCTTCAATTGCTCCAGAGTTCAACCTTTATGCGACCTAGCAAACTGAAGCCTTTTTTCTCCAGTTGGCCACAATGATTAGTGGTTTTCTTATTGCTACACAACTGTTCAGCCCCAATCCCTTAAGTTCTCTTTGCATTGTGTGTGAAAAAGAGTATTACGTTTTTTAAGAGTATTAAGTTTTACTGTTGTTTATTTAATTTTACCAAACATTTAGGTGGTAACTTATCAAAACCATTCAACATTTTTTCCGACCCCATTTCTCCCTTGAAGGTGGTGGTTCCCTCATATTCTTTCAGCTTTTAATAATGTGTTCTTAATCAGTATTAGTAAGTTTAGCAATCTCCTTGGATGTTTTCTTTGTTTGATGTACAAAGTTAGAAGGATCAATATAGTAGTACTGAGTAAATTCAGTCGGAGAAGAACATACATGTTTAAAAACTAGAAGAGAACAAGTGCTAAACTTCACTGTTCTATGGAACCACTGCAGCGAGGACTTGAAAACATGTCAAGCAAGCTAGCTAGCTAGATTTAAACAAATGGTAAAAACGATAATTAAAAGACAGGAAACAATCAGTTATGCTTATTGACACTGTACATTGTATAATATGGTTTATTATGAAAATGTATTATTATCATTGTGTTAAGGTTTATGATGTAATAAATAGCCTGATGAAATGCTGTGAAAGTGTCAATATTTAGGCTATTATTGAAAAAAGAGTTTTGGACTAGATAAGTATTTACCTTTATCCTAAACCCCTTTCAAACTTTGAAATCTTTGATATTTTGTAAAATGGTCACTTTATTTGTTTCAAAATTTTTTGTGATAGAAAAAAAGGAATAAAAAATAACATCTTTTCCAAGATTGTTTAAGAAACTGCATTAGTTGGGATTAAGTAACTAAGCTTAAACATAAATCATTGTTGCAGTAATTATCCAGTTAGGGTCTTACCTATTTTCTTTCTTTTAAATTTATGTGGTCTTTTTTTCTTCTCTTGGACAGGCAGTAGATTTACATCTGACCTTAGACCAAGTCTTGCTTACTCTGTTATCAACTCGGACTTGATATTATTGAGACAACTGGATGTTTTTTGTGTAATTAGTACAGTTATGGTGCTTTCCCATCACATGGTACCATACGACTCATGTTTGCCATGCTTTATTTTCCATTGCAAACAGTGCTGTGTGAAGCTTCAGCAGCTGCAGAGTCCAAGATGACACACATAACTGTACTATACAGGACTGTCTCAGAAAATTAGAATATTGTGATAAAGTTCTTTATTTCCTGTAATGCAATTAAAAAACAGGAA
>JBAMHW010000022.1:19675525-19692918 GCA_037177495.1 Rhadinocentrus ornatus | reverse complement strand
ATAAAATAAAATAAAATAAAATAAAATAAAATAAAATAAAATAAAATAAAATAAAATAAAATAAAATAAAAAGTGTCTCAGCTTTCCTCATGATAAAGAAAATGTTTTGATTATACTCAACATGTTTCAGGTTTAATCTAATTACATATATTCAACGCTAAATAAATAATGATGAATTCATAAATACATAAAAATTATAAAAAACTTTAGCACAAAACAAGAAGAAAAAAAAATCTTGCTATACAATTATAGGACATTTTCTGAAAAATGCCCATCAAAACAGAAATTTATAACATTTGATTTTTGGAAAAGGTCATGGCCAAAATCATTAAATCAGATGCAGTGAGTTTATTTATTTCTGACCTAAAGGAAAAAAATAAACTAAAATTACCACCTAAAAAAAAAGTATCTAAGAATGTGTTAAACACTTTTAAATAAAGTTATTCAACATATGTAAAAACATGGGGAAAAAGAAACAAGACAAAGCTGTTGTGATTGGTTTTACATTTATTTCCATTGCACAATAATATCTATATACTGTATCTACAGTCTAAATTGTTTGTGGCAGCAGATTAACTCAGACATCCATGTGAAATTTATTTTAATAAAACTGTACAAAAATTGCCTACAATGAGAAAATACTGCAACTCCACAGATATACATCCCAGATGAAGACAGATGGATGGAAGTATGGCGACTGAGAAACCCTTGAGCTCTTCTGCACAATGCTGTAAGCTTAGCTTAAGTTTCGATACATTTCTACAGCGCAGGGAGGAAAAGCAAGAGCTTTCATGAAGCCAAACGGTTACGTCAACAGATGTACCCAGAAAATAACCTCTCGCACATACAACTGGCATGATCAAAAGAAAATGGGGCACGCTTTTGATGTGTGATGAGAACTTCAGTTTTGTTCAACATGGTGGTTAATACAAATGCCAGGACAGACTATCTCTAAGAGGGATAATACATGGTTGTTTCAAGTTTGTAAACACGTAATATCATGCATCCTTCAATGTGCAATAAGAGACCATTTAGGACATATAAGTTGCAAACTGAAGCACTTCAAAGTTGAGGCCACACTTTTGTGAAAGACTCAGCGGCCCACCATTAGGAGAAGATCCTCCTGCAGTGACAAAGCATCAATCTGATGAGCATGTTAAATATATATAGCAGAAAATGTTTACTTCATGTCTGGATGACGAATAGTTATGCACAACCATTGTTTGGACATAAATGTGAGTTATTCCATCTTAAAATTACATTAAAAGGTATTCATCTTTAATATATTATTGAAATTAAAAGTATATATATATATATATATATTTCTATATATATATTTATTTTCAAATATATAAATATTTTCTAGTATCATTAAATTGACATTGAAAACAAATCTGAGAGTGAAGCAATCAGCATAATTGGCATATGACATAAATAAGCATAGGTTCTATAATGTTTTGATCCTTGAAAAATAAGAAAACGGGACACAGGAATAGACGCACTAAAAGAAATCATACTAACAAAATCATTTTAAGTACAAAAAATAGTGCAAAACCTAATAATAGCTCTTCCAAATGTGTTTCTCAGTAGTACAGATTAAAATCAGCTATCTAAAAGTGAAGAGTTGAATTCCAAAAAGCTGTGTATCCATCTCAGATAAGACATTTTGGTGATTGACTCAACACCACTTCAGTATGTACTTATAATTTTATCAATTTTCATTTACAGTCAAGTTGCTTGGTTTTCTTTGGTGGATAAATCATCTTGGAATGAAACTCTTCAAATTCACTTCGCTTGTTTTTCTAAATGCATAAACAGCAGTTTGGGGCAGGAGTAAAGGCAAAATCCAACTGGTTTCCTTCTCACACACAGCAGACTTCCTATCCTGACTGATTTTCATCATTTAAGGGGGGGGGGGAAATTAAAGACAACTCTGTGAATTCAAGCAACTCTTTGGTGTCAGAAAAGAACATGGCCGCAAGCGTGCAGTATGTCACATTGCCTAAACCTGCACTGTCAGATTTGTGTCCAGCTGTCCTGCTATTTACAACATTTGGCAGCAATCTGGACTAATGAAGTCTTGTCTCTCCTTAAAAAATAGAAGAAAAAAAAGAACAGATTATGCTCCTATATTGACACAAATAGCAGCATATCATTGCACCTCATGGAAAAACAATCAATAACAATGGAAGTTGAGTTCATCACACAGAAAAACAGTCAAGCAAAAACAAAAACAAAACAAAACGGCCTACTGTAATAGACTGTATCTATGCAGTATTATAAACAGTTGCGCCCATACACATATTCCTGAATATATGCATGTTCACAAACACACAGATATACACATAGGTAGAGGTTAGCATACATGAGGCAAAGGCAGAAGAGAAACAGTTTTTAAGTGAACGGTTCAGAGAGAGATGACCTGTGGCACCGTGTGAACACTTTGTTGTGCTCGGTCACTTCTATTGGCAGCTACAAATACAAACACAGCATTCTCACGTCCATTGTGCTGTAAGAGACTCATGCTTTTTTCCCTACGCAATGAAAAACAAGACAAAAAAATTAAATAAATAAGTTTCAGCTACAACAGAATGTAAAAAAACCGACATCCAAATAATCATTTATAGATAGATTTTTGTCACGGAAAACTTTAAGCTGTAACCAAAATACACACTTTTGCAAATTATATTAAAGGACAATCTTTTACGGTCAACCCTAACCCCCACCCCTCTGAAAAGCCAGAGACCGTCAGAGGTTTTTCAGTGTATCAACTTTGATAGGTCAGTGTAAACTCTTCTTAGGGGTAAACATTTTCAGCACTTTTTTTTTCTTTTTTTTCACATTTAATTGACAAATGAAACAAAATAATGCCCAACAGACAAACTCCCTCTCCCCCTTCCTATTATACTGTTCCAATAAATATTTAATCTAAAAGCACAACCAAGGTGACTCTCAGATAACACGCCATTTTTTTACCCAAGATAACTTGGTTGCTTTAAAAAGGTATGATCGGTGATGAACTAGTGAACTACCAGCCCTTATTCGGTGAGAGGCAATAGATTCCTCATTTCCCTGTCCATTTTTTTTAACTGTTCTAAGTGCTTGAAAGGCCCTCTCTGGAGAAAAAAACAAAACAGCTAAAACATATTGACAAAGGGCAAAGAACAAACTAAAAATTATTTAGACCAAAAGAAAATAGTAATAAAAAAAAGTCCTCCACTGATTCAATCATTCCTATAGAACCTTAAATGTTCATAGACTTGATTAGCTTTGAAGGATCAGACTTTTCTCCTCATTTAAGCCCATTGTGTTTGGCAGACACTATAAAGGGCAGAGTAAGGAAAATAAACAAGTGCAGCCAGGCCACCCTTAGTACATTATTTGCACAATTGTCCTTCCTCTTTCTGAACAAAACAGCGAGGTGTGTGGATATATATGTATTTAGATATATATATTTATATTTATTTATATGAGACATATACGAGTGCATGACGGGATGTGACAGGCCCAGTCTCTCTCTCTGTGTTGGCAACCTGATGTTAACTGAACATAATCACTCCCAGGTGAAACAGAGACAGAGATGCCAAAGAGCCTCCCTTCCACCACTTCTTTCCGTTCTCAGTGTGCCATGTTGGTCGACTCTGCAGCAGCCCTCCGGTGACTGAGGTGATGCAGAGCTAGGATATCGTGCTGAGAGAAGGAGCATGGTTCATCTGAGAAGAACCCCAACACCATATGGAAAGAAACAGAGAAGAGAAGAAGAGGGACCTCCAGCTACTCAGAGATACTGGTGTGCATGATAAGAGTCCAAAGGTCCACACGCTGCCATCAGAGCTGATACCACTTCTTATCTTTGTACTTCACCATCATCTGAGGGGAGAAAATGATGACATGAGTAAGAAAATAGGAGTTCACCTAAAAAGAAAACAAATATAAACAGATGAGATTTCCATACGTCATGGGCATGTTTGGAGAAGGACTCTGCACTGGCCATCATTGCTGCTGTTCTGTCCTCCAGTTCACCCAGTTTCTGCCCTCTTTCATCCAGAGCTATTCTGGCACGGGCAAGCTCTCCCACGACCCCAGATGCTGCACCCTTCATGCCCTCCATGCTGCCCGGGCCGGGAATGTGCTGGGCCAGACTGCGAGAGGCCTTACCGGCAGCTGTTTCACCAACTAACAAAGAAACACAACAACACATTAGATGCGTTAAAAAAAAAAACCAATCAAATATTTGAGTGGCTGAACAAGTTGTTTTAAAGTTTATTGGTACAAATTATAACAGATGTTATAGCATAGTTTAATTACATTTTTAAACAGAAACAAAACATTTCTGATAAAATTTAGAGATATGTATAACAGACTCAGAAATCAGAAGCTAGTAAGAGCATAACACAGAGATTGAGGGATTTTTGTCCTTACAGAGGTCCTCCCTGTCCAAAGACTGAGCTCCTCCCCCAAAAAGACCTTTGAAGAATCCTCTGTTTGGAGCCTCTGGAGTCTCCACAGGGGTAAATAACTCACTGAGCATCTCCTAAAGAACGGAGCAGTAGTATCAGCATGTCTGTTTCAATATATTCTCTCTTAAGACAGAACATTTATTTGTTTGTATTTATTTTACATCAACATCTATTAATCCCAGGCTTCATAAGATAATAAAAAAAAAATGCAAATTCAAAGTTTAACAAGTACACTGAACTGTTACAGATAGTACTTTATATGTCCACAAAAACTCCACATTTCCAAATGGTTCCAAAGGCTGTTTAGCGTAAGGAAATATGTTGATGTGTTCGGAGAAGAAAGGGATCATTAACTATGTAAAATATCACTAGCCGGCAGTGCAGATTTGGGTCAGACATTTTGAAAGGAATCGATAAACATGCAAGTGATTAAAATTTTTGACACAAAGATGACAGTCTAAAAAAACTAAGGTCTGCACTGTCATACTACAAATGAATGAAAAGTCCATTGTAAGTCTTTTTCTACGGGGGGACTGACATGGCTTTGAAAAATTAACTCCTTTGTTTATCTCACCTGCAGGTTGTCACAGGTCTCCTGGCTGTAGGTGATCCTCTGGATCTCAGTGGGGGAGGTGAGGTACAGAGCCTGACCCAAGTTAGAGAAGCAAAACGTCCGTGCTATCCGCATGTCTGTGAGCGGCAAGTAGTTAATGTCCAGCAGGGGCCGTAGGCTGGGCAAACTGGGGTCATAAAAAACAAAAATCTTTTCTAAAACACTAAAGACACTTTTAGACCAAACTGCATCTTTATTAACAAATTCTGCAAAATAAAAAAATAAAAAAGCAGAGCACTCTGCCGTTTGATCATAGACATAGAAAGTAACAGAATGCGAGCAGTCGTGGTACCTCAGAGTCATGATGTGCCCATTAGCGCAGAAACAGGCGATGCAATTAGCCCCAGCCATCTGCACCACATCAGCCCTCAGCACAAATGAAGTCTCTGTGATGTTGTGTTTGTAGACGCGGGTTTGGGAGGGCATGGCTACCACCTTGGCCTGTTTCTCCGAACACAGCACAGCAAACTGAGTGTCCTGGCCCTCTTGTGACGAAGGAGGGGAGGCTGGCCTGCGCCTCCGGCTTTTCTCTTTTTCTTCATCAGAGGTGTTTGGGTCATACCACGTTTCGTAGGAAGGGGGCAGCAAAGTTCCAGCAGCGTCAAGCAGGCCCATGGTCAACATGCCACCTTTAAGTCTGACCAGGGTGCCTGAAAATAGAGTTTTTTTAACTGTTAACTGGATTAGAGATGGCATCAAAATGACTACAGTTTATAAATAAATAAACAAGTATTCAGTTCAAACGGTACAACTTATTTCAAGGTAAACCAAGACATTAGTGGAGGATGTCTTCATGTCTTTATTTGGAGCTTCTGCCCAACAAATAGGATAGAAAAATAGATTTTCGCATTTCTCTGATTTGGTTAAAGCAAAATAAAATAAAATAAAGAATTAAGCTTTTTTAGACACAATTTTTCATAAAAGGCTAGAAGATGAAGTCCTGCAGTGTTGCAAATATGTTTTGAACAAGCGTTCGCAGCATTAAACAAAGGCAAACTAAAATGAGCCTAAAGCTAAAATTGTCATGTGAGAACATAACACTCCGTAATAACGTACCAACAACAACACATGGCACTCTGACCACATTGTTGACTTAATAATAACAAGACGCGCATCAGGAACTTGCAAATGGCAAGATTAATTCAGTTTCTTACCACAGGAGGCAATGCCGACTGGCTGCTGCAGCCTCTGGTCCCCACCAGGTGGCAGGCTAAGAGCCACCATCATCACAGAGCCATGTGTGGTTCCCACTAACAGGCAGGGGCTGACCAGGCTGTCAGACTTCCTGGGAAAACTCTCGCAGAAGTAAAAAGAGGAGATGGCTTCTCGAGATTCTCTGTCTATGCTGGTTACACTTGAACTACGTGAGCGGGTGAATGAGTTATCCATGACATCTGGATGGAAGGATTGAGCAGAAAAAGAAGAGAATAAGGACACGATTTATGTTAAATGACAGAGGTAAGGAGTTCAGCATTGTCTTCGAGCAAACAGCAAGCTCAATTCAGAGGTTCAAGCCAAGTTCTTCATATAAAAGCTTAGTAGAGAACATCTTAAATCATATTCTTGTCCTCTATAGAAACAGCCCAGCAGGAAATTAAAACATTTGAATAGAATAAATCAAAACGTTTTTGACATTGAGAAGTTATCGCATGATGCAATTAGCTTCTGCATCCTGCAACTAAATCTGATAAACACTCAATGTGAAAGAATTCTAAGGAAATAAGCCTGTAGTACTACAGTAACTCCCAAGGAAGAACTACTATTTACAGGGAAAGAATTATTCATGCTTCACTGCTGTACTGACTGCAGTTAAAACACGAGTTTAACTCTAAAGATATCAGGGAATCCCCACAGAAACGTGACATGAGTGAAAAGCTAACACACCGTCCAACATGTGAGTGCTTCTCAAGGAAAAACTGTAAACAAGAAAAGCAGGATTTTTCACTCTGAGTGCAATAAAGCCATTAGGACTTCCTCAAAAAGGAGAAAACAATCATTGTGAGAGGATTAGTGTCAAATGTTAAACCATTTTTAGAATAAAAAGCCCTTGTAGTGGGGGGTGAGTGGGTGGGTTAGTACGGGTTATCCCACTTCAGCCCAAGTCAGACCATATCTGTTCCACTCACTGGGGTTGGGGTCTGACCGAGTTCTATAGACGCCCCATTTCAGACTCATCCTGGCTGCCTTCTTGTCAGCTTTCACACTATTAAAGCGTCTATTACATGTCAGAGGGCACCACTGTTGGGACCTATTTTCTGCACCCAATGCAAATACAGAAAATGTTTGTCTAAACTTGGAGTGAAAAGACATGAGTTTAAATTCTACTTCATTCACTGATGTATTTTACAGCTGTGGATAAAAAAGACAAAGCATTGCAATGACAACATGAAAACCTGCAAAAAACATTTTTTAATTATAAAATTATAAAACATTCTTAAAGTCATCAGCTTTGGCTTACCCAGATCTGGCTTTTGATCACTAGACGAGCTAATTTTCCGTGACATTTTGGCTGTAACAGAAATAAATACTCCTTTTGTTTGTTGAGGAAATAACAACAATTAATGTAGAGATTTCTGAGCATCTTCTAAAACAAATATTCATTTCAATGATTGGTGGTATATTTCAGTGTGTAATCATTTAAAATTAAATTAAATTTCTTAGGAGAGAAAGGGCTTACTGTAGGACAACTGTTGAGGAGATATAGTTCATATAGCCCAAGCTGTCAATTAGACTTTGTTGTTTTAAAAGGAAATATTTAGACTCCAAGTACAATTGGATTGATTTTACTTGCTGCTTTCAACCAGGAGTGCTGCCAATCTCCAATATGAATCCACAAAAGTTGCCCATTGCAGTGATTACCCACCCTCTTGAGAAACCATGAAAATACAAATGAGGTAGAGAACATCAGAGAGGAGCCTGTAACGTCTAACAAAGCAAGAGGCAGTCGAGAAATAAGTTAATTGTAATTCAGTGAACATTGTTATGCAAAGAGAGTAGGTGGAGAGGGAAAAAGAATAGTCAGTGGATAGCCAACAGATTACACTGAACTGAAGCCCTGGAATCAGAAATACACGCAGCAAGTGTTGTTGATCAAAGACAAATAATTCCCTTCAACATTCACGAGGTTAGTGCTGAAAATACGGAGGCAGGAAGCAGATTTTCTATGCTTTTGTATGGAGAAGGAAGTAAAACAGATTAAATAACATCTACCAATCAGCAAGCATAGTTATATGCACACTTGCTTAACACCTTTACTGCATTTTGCCCAAAAAAATTTGCATAGAAAATCTGAAGCCTGAAATCTGAAAGACATCCTGTCATGCATGTGATGAAGAATCTTAAATAATTTCATACACAGCAGCTATCAAACACCCCAAATTATGTGATTAGTAATAATAAAAAAAAAACAAAACATTTCTTGAATGCAATTCTCTTCTTCAATTGGCACAAGATATACAGACTGGCAGGGGATTAAGGCACAGTGTGGTTAGAGTGCTGTCATTCAGAAAGGAAGAGTGAGTAACCACAGAGAATGCATCTGGAAGATACAGTACCAAAGTCATTGGCAACCGTCTTGGAAAAGCGTCTGCTTTTGAACTTCACTGGAAATAAAGGTTAAAAAACACAAATCAGATGTATTAAGCCCGAAAAAAATGGCTAGAATTCGAGGGCACAGGTGTTTATAAATACAGTACCCTTCTCTATGAACTTCTGCTTTCTTTCATCATCTGAATTGCAGAGTGAGGCAAAGCCTATGTGAGAAATAGCAGCATTTAAAGATAGATCTCACTTTTTTTTTTTTTGTTCGTTTGAGAAGAAGATGAGGCTTACCTGAAGTAGGTGATTTGCAGCGGTCCTCTGAGGCGTTTGACCCATCATTGGCATCACAAAGTGCTGTGGGAGCCACAGAAATGTAAGTAAAATAAAGTGGAAGCGGTCCTGACACTACACCTAGCATTAACAAAGGGTAATGTGCTAGAGCAGAGGCAAGGATGACTACTGTCGAAGCAGTCATAAAGTAGCATTATCTAGAACAATCTATTAACTCAAAGTGTTGGTATTGCTTCTTCATTAACACAAGCAGCTGGGGTGAAAGATACACAACCGGGTTTTGTTGACACGTTTTACTGTGAGCTTTGGAGATCAGGGGTGCTGTGCCAAACCCAGGGAGTGTATCTTAATGGTGATCGAGGAGGCGCTTTAAAAAGAACAAAGACAACGTGGGAAGGAGAATAATTTCTGACACAAAAGAACTTACTCAAGTGAGATGAGCGGAGTTTTTTCACTGACTGAGAATACAAGTTAGAAAGTCTGGACATGTAAGACGTACCAGTTGGAATGTCTTTATCAAATCACAGAGAGAGATCGACAGTGAGAAAACAATGAGACAGAGAAATGACTGGAAACCAGAAAGTGCAAATGAGGGAAAAAAATATTTAAAAAGCAGAATTCCTCAGGTGTTTCTTGGTGAATGTACAACAGATGAATCAGTAAAAAGCTTGCAGCTCAAAACAAATTAAAATGTTGCTTTTTATGACAGAAAACCTAGCTCTACAGTCAGGTCACTGAGACAGAAAATAATTAATACAGGAGTTACTGACAGGATGATGAGACAACATGACAATGAACTGAAACAGGCAACTAAACAAGGTTGATTTTAGATGTTCGGTCCATAAAAGAAATTTAAAGATGATTCCATTAGAGCAGAGCAGCTCTGATACAGCATTCACTCTGTTTGTGTGGATTACTAACAAGCATGCTCCACTGTCGTTGCACTGTTCAACTCAACAGATGGAGGATCTGTCAGTGATGCCCCCTGTTGAGGGAGAAAAGCTACTGCAGGGGGCAGCGCTCATGGTGCGAAGTCAGAGCAGCTGCCAAGTGTCAGCTCTGCCTCTCCAACCCACCCTCAGAGAGTTTAGCATCACAAAGGGAAACAAGGGCTGCAGCAAATGAATAGAGCATTGACTACGTTTCAGTGAGAGTAATGTTAGCCGGTGCAGTTACACTGCAGTGTTTGATGAGAAAGGGGCCGAGTGCAGGGGACAAAAATGAGATGGAGGTGTAATTGGAGGAGTGCAGCTCACCTCCGGAGGGCTGTCGTGCTTTACGAGGGGAGCGAGGCTGCCTCTGGTAGGGGTCAGAGGGGCTGTAGAGCTCCGATGTCCCCATGTTGACCAGTAAAGTTTTCTGGAGGTAGTCCACCACAGCCAGGCCGTTACTGTTCCCAAACACCACACTGAAAGTAACAAGGAATGATTGAGGGAGCCTTCGTTTGCAGTTGCAGCTTACAAAATCTCATTAACTGCATCCTTTAGGCCAGATGTGACTAAAATTTAACACAAATACAGCTTATGGACAGAAATGACTGCTCCAAACACAAGTGTGGGAATAAAGTGAAGGGTTAACGTAAACAATCAAATGTAGCAGCTGTGGAGACTTACAGGCCGTAGGAAGAATTGACTGCCAGGCTTGTGATCTGCTGAGGCGGCTCCCCACTCACCCACACCAGCTGGATCACCAGCTCCACCTGGTAGCCCGGAAACTGCTTGAGCGGAGAGCTCCGCAACCTGCACCAAACACACAGCAGGATGAGACAGCAGGTTGCACTTTACACTGGCATAAATTATCAACCCTCTATAAGCCACGCTGACAATAAGGCAATTGCACGGTAAGAAAAAATGAGTGCGATGAGTTTGCCGGCCGCGATCATTTTCATAATTTAAAAAAAACTAATAATAATCATTTCTGAGAAAATTTATCCCACAGCAAAATTTGTTATCGTGACAGGCCTACTGACAATATCATCTTTTATATGGCTGCTTATTCCCCTTCCACCGTTTACTGTCAAAACATTTTCAGAACTTATCAAGAAAGGATGATTTTCAAGTAATGATTTTGGAAAACTCTGGAGGGAGGGAATTGATGACTGCATGCCTTACTTATATTGCCTTTTTGACAGCAGTATTTGGTCTGATTGGTGACAGATTCCTGAACAGGGACAAAAAGAGCTTTGAAAAAAAATAGGAAAGAAATAAAGTTGTCCATACTGTAGGCATGGAATATTGTCTCGGGGTCCTTCAGAAGAGTTATTGCCTGTAGCGGGCTGAGTGGGAGGCTCACTCTCCTGTGGACTGGAGGAAGCTCCGGGGTTCGGCACAGTGGGGGTCTGCTCTCCTCCTGGATCAGGAGAATCTACATCGCTAAACTCGCACTGCATCCGCACTTCCAGCAGCTAAACAAAAGAGAGGAGCGAGGAAAAGACACCTTCTTGGATGTAGGATTCACCTCAACTGAATATTCCAAAATATTCTGCATGCTTTTCTCATCCGACCGCATACCCACCTGAACAACTTCAGTTGTGATCTCTTGTTTGCTGAACCTATAGACGATAACATGAGCAGACACACCAGCCACACAGAGCATCCTGCTCTCCGGACACCAGGACAAGGTTTGGATGGCAAATGGGTCTTCGTCTACTATGTCTGTATTTGGTTTCTCCTCTTTAGCACGGGCCCTTTCAAACACCTTGGCAGTCTTCAGCTTGTACAGCACTTGAAGCATTACTTTGAGAAAAATGGGGGTGGGGGTGGAGAGAGAGAGAGAGAGAGAGAGAGAGAGAGAGAGAGAGAGAGAAATGCATAAGGATACGCTATCTGCAACTACTTATGACAGCAACAGGGATCGTGGGTGGATGAAAACATAGATAGTTCCCAGATGATTCACACCCATGTTTGATTTGACCAGAAATCAACATGAGGCAACAAAAGAAGATGAACAGCTCTTATGTTAAAATTCTACATTTATTTTCCCTTTCAGCTAACTTTCCATCTGTCTCCGCTGGGATTTTGGATCTCTCCTGATCTAATATAATCCCAAGGTTTTTGACATCTGTAGGCTTACATGCCATATCTGTTTGCAACTTTCACCACTGGGTTCATGCCATTTTTCCAGCCAGTGCCTTAGCAGCATCTCTGGAGGACAGCCAAGAGACACAAGGTGTGAATGTAGCAGTTAACCTTCCAGAGGATTTACTGCATCACTTTCTGCCCCACTGTACGCTCTACCCCAGCAACACTCTAATATTTCCAGCTGTGAAAATGCATCTCCAGCAGAAAATCTCCAACTGTAAAGTCCTTGTGTGAACAGCGACTGCTGAGAAACACCTGACTGAATTTTCTAATATTCTCCATTAAAAAGCTTAAGCACAAATAATGCTGTTTACTTAAACAAAGCAGCTCAACCCACTTGCTGCAAACACACATGCAACTTTACAGTCCTACAACCAATCTTTACTGTGGGAGCTGATAGCTGCTCCTCTGTGTCCAAACAACACGTTTGTCTCATATTTTCTCAGAGCTGAAGACAAAAGATGGAGCGTAAGATCAGGTTTCTTATCCTCAGCATAAATTTTTGATCTTGCAGGGCTGTTGCAGGTTCTACTAAAGTAAATGAAAATATTTTTAAACTTGGCTTGTATTATCTATTTACTAAAAACAGACAATAAAAATAAACTACTTACATGCAGAAGCATCCCAAAATTTTATTGACCCATCAGCATGTCTGTTTGGGGAGGGGACGAAGGAAATAAATGATAAAAGAAGGAATATTACATAGACAACACATGTGAATAAATGTCAGACATGAATCACAAATGATTTCATCAATTCAGTAATTACAGACCCTGTGATTATAATCTCTGGGTAACTCTGTGTGCCTTGGCCCCAGTTTCCACCACTAATGGGCCATTCCTGTAAAATTGAGAAAGCTGATTTAATTATAAAATGCAATATCAGCAACTGCCTGGCCCTGTCTGTTTTGTGTACTTATTTATCATAAATTTAAAAAAGACTGCTTCTTTCTTTTTGCTTTCAGGTTAGTTTTCTACATACAGAACATTTCTAAAACTAAAACTGTAATAAATGCATAACAAACTTAAAAACAAACAAGAAAAGAGTCATTTACCTTCTTGCTGTAACCTTGTCTCTTTTGCCGGCTGCCGACAGAGTAAAGTGCAGGAATAAGTTCATCAGGGCAGTCAGCAAAATACTCACAGCAGGTCACTGGGGACTCATGGATAGCCAGGGGATATGGATTCTCAAATATCGGGTATCTGTCATGACATTGAATCATAGTTTATATTTTTAAATGAATATGGTAATGCACTTTTCTATAAAAGTGAAAAATGAACAACGTTATGTGTTGCAAAACAATTTAGAGAATTTTATATTAGATTTCTTGAAAATCTGCTTTGAAGATAAACTTCCTAGTCTTATAATTGTCAGTAAATTACCCGTGGATTTGGTATCTAACCGTAACAAAAACAGCACATACAGCACAAACAGACATAAGTCACATTTTTAGATGTTGAATAATTACCCAATCTGTCCCAGGTCTATAACAACTAAATCCTTCTCGAGGAGGACCACCACAGCATAAGGCTCCTGAAAGTCTGGCCAGCAAAACAGCACAAAATGAGACAACACAGGCAATGAGATGTCCTCAGTGAGTTATTAGGCAGCACAAATAAACTGAGCCGGTCCAGAGTAGATTTCCGTGGCTCACCGTTGGGATATGGAGTTTCGCACAGCGTTAGAAAATCTACAATGGGGTAGTCCATCTCCAGGACGGCAGTGCTTTTTCCATGCATCACAGTCAGACAGGCTCTCCTCCCCACCGTGTCATAAGACAGACCTCCAGACAGGACCATGAAAGGGTCCCTGGATTCAGTAAACACAAACGCAAATATTTCAAGTGCTTGCTTTTCCAATTACATTTGGTTATTGCATATCAGAATTGAAAAACTAATAAGTTTAATCAGTGGTAAATGGGACAGCAGATTTTAATGTTGTGCTTTCCCTGGAGACTATCTGGCCCTCTTTCAAGTAAATCTATGAAAGGAGGAGCCTACTTTTTAATCATTATGAAAACTATATTAATCCCTGTCCTCAAATACTTAAGTGAAACGAGGAATAACTAGATCAGCTTCAGTGGAATTGTTCATTTATTCATTTCCAACATTTTTTAAGAGGATACTTTTGTTCCTTCACTTTGTGAGCTTGGCATAAGCTTCTTTCACACATCACCTGCAATTACACTTAGATTAAATAATTTATCAATTGCCATTAAATGATTACAAAGGAAAACAAAGCCTGTTAAATCATAGAAATAACAACAAATGTCTTTGTAGCGTTTTATGCCATTTTCATCCACAAATGAATCTTGGTTAATGTAGAAAAACAGGAAAGACCACTTTCAGCACAGGATACTGATTCAGACACAAGTGAGCCAAGACACAGGATGGGTGGGAACTCGCTCCCATCACACTTACCCAGCCCTTGTAGTTTTGTACTCTACTTTCAGGATAGGCTTGCATGGCTCTGGCTTTTTTCCATCCTTAGGCTGCTTTCCTGTTCAAAGACAGGGCGCACAAAAGCATTCGGTTTTAGTTTACACAGGTACACCCATTTTTTTTTTTAACAAGTCACACTTGTAAGGTTGAAGAGACCAACATTTCCTCAACTTAACATGTCTCTGTTTGTATATATACAAGCGTTCCTACCATGTGGTGTGATGATCTGTGCAGGCTTGGCTGTAGCTCGTACATTCCACGTGGTCAAAGTGCCATCAGAGTGGCTACAAACAAACTGCTTCCCCTCATGGTGCCAGGCAACTGAGTGGATTGCCTGAGAGACACGGCAGCATGTAGGTTGCGATACATAATGTACTCCAAAGCTCATGTACTGTTAATAGTTTTGGAAACTTTATTATTTACAATAAAGATGTATGTAAAGTTTTGCACAGGCAACACTCATCTGTGAGATTTATTCACTGGTGGCTGAAGTCTCATTAAGGAATCTGTTGGCTGTGTTTTAAAGAGTTCAGTTTAATTTTTTTTTTTTTTTTTTACTTTTTATTATCCATCTTAAAAATTAAAGCTCCTGAAGCAGAATCTCAGAAGGACATGACAAACAGCTTTTTCAGGTTTTGCAACAAAACATTTGGGAGGCATTGTCCTGAAACAAGACCAGATGTGTTTCTGAGACAACAAGAGAATCCTGAACAAACCATTTCCTTCACAAGAAATGAATGGGGATAAAAATAACACCTTACCTCGTCGTAATTGTAGCGGTAGTCAGCCTTTTTGCACTTTAAATCCCACAACACTACTACCCCACACTCAAATCCAATCAGAAGCTGCAATAACGAGAGAAGCAAAGCACAGCTCAATCTGTTAACATGACTGAATCATTAATGTGATGCTCAAAGGATGCATCAAAATCAGTTATCATTTATTAATTTTTTTTTTACTAATTTTTCTCCTACTTTATTTCATTTAGCAGGTACAACAAAACCCAGAAAAGCTGTAGATTTCTCCAAGATGCAACAAAACCTGAACCCTTTATAATATATAATGTAATGTAATGTAATGTAATGTAATGTAATGTAATGTAATGTAATGTAATGTAATGTAATGTAATGTAATATAATATAATATAATATAATATAATATAATATAATATAATATAATATAATATAATAAACTGTGCTTACTTATGACTATGCTTTCTAGTAGTTTTGTTGGGAGGAATCTGTTACTTTTTACTAAGTAAAAGATTTCAGCTGCTTAGCATTCTGCGGTTTTTGTTGTCTGATTCTGCTTTTCATGGTGCGCCATACATTTTTTTAAATAGGAGACAGATATGGACTGAGACAGGTTACTCAAACACACTCTCTTTCTATAAATTCTTATTATGATCTTAAAAGCATCATCCTCCTATTTATGACCATGTGCACCAATCAGCTACAACAATAATAATTACTCACAGGCAAACTAATTGATAATCTTGTTACAATGCAAAGTTCTGTGAGGTAGCCCAGGGCGGTAGCATTTATGCAGATTTACTTCAAGACCTACCAGCTATACAAACATTTTTCCCACACCATGCATGCCCCACATCCCTTAGTTTACCATCTGCATGTGACAGCACTGCTTTAAGATTCCTGCCACTGTGTGAAAATGACAAAATGTTCAAGGCCTTGATTTAGTTTCTAAACTGCCCACATCCCAATACAATGCTGCATCTTTAAGAGGCGCCAAGACAAGCCTGATTCACAAGGATCCCACCCTGTAACTCACTAAGAAAGACCCACTGTCAGCATCTTAGCTTCAGACTGTACCCCGAGAGTCCCTGTGTCTACAGCCTAGCATACACGTTATTAAACACCTGGTTTTAACGTTATGACTGACTGGAATATTCTGACCAGAAGAGGAAACTGCAACTATTAAAAAAAAAGAGAGAGCATTCCTCTTTTTCTGACACGTTTTCATCTTTAACATTTCCAGTGTATCTGGAAATAATAAGAAGCCTTTGACAGGGAAATCTTTGAGTTAAATTGACATTTTACTGAGCTAAAATATCCAGCTCTCATTCCCCCGTATAAAGAAATAAAATCACTGGTATCATGTCATCTGCACTGAGGCACTTTTAGACAGAAAAAAGGGAGAAGTGCCACCTGATATTGGATATTTTGTTTTCAGTCTAAGGCTCCCTTGTGCATGCCATATAATGTTAAAATAACCGTTACCTTGCCCTCATCCATGGGGTTGTCACTGATGTGCACAACAGGCCCTGGGTGCGTCTTGGTGGATCTGTGACAGAATAATAGGGGATGATTTTAGAATATTTGGATGGAGTGGTCTAGCTTAAATGCATCTCAATGATACTTTGAGGCTTTAAAAGATAATTAAGAAAAGGGGGCAATTAGAAAAGGTATTTAAAAATACTTTGTAAGAAAACATAACATAAACCACAAAGTGTCTAGTATGTACAAAGATAAAGAGCAAGATTATACGATGAAAATGTACATCTGCACTACAGAAACATAGGTGTGGCATATGAGAGAAGCAAAAAGAGAGAGAGAAAGAGAGCGAGAGAAGGGTCACATGAGAGTCTATGAGAGATTACGATGTGTGGAGACAGGATCACCGTGGCAACAGAGCAAGGGCCATGGAGGAAGTGAAGGTCTGGTCTAAAGAAAGTGTTGCTGCTACTGAGTGTGGTCTGGCTCCAGTGGCTAATGATCTCATTGCTGCTGATGAGTCAATACAGTCGGAGATGTCGCAGTGAATAAAAGGCAGATACAGACTAAAAGACGAACTCTAGGCACCACAGCATAATGCACCATCAGAACAACTTTTGCTTTAAATGAGCAACAAAAAAGGTAGAAAGACCACATACAGTATTTTATTTTTGCCTCAGTACACCAAGACGTTCCCAAAGAAGGGTTCAACATGCCACTGAAGGTTTATATATATA
>JBAMHW010000022.1:19642810-19675433 GCA_037177495.1 Rhadinocentrus ornatus | reverse complement strand
GTCGACTGCGACCGCCTCGGACTTCAGCGGGAGACTGGAGTTCAGATGCGGTCTCTTCTGACTTCACCTGCTGCCTGTCTGTGGGTGTTCTCGCTTCACTTTTGTCTTCAGTAACTGAAAAGCACACTTCATTTACATCCATTAAGCGGCCTCCCCTCCGGATTGTACACTCTAACGATGATGCACCTACCTCCTACAGTTGCCTTGACTTGGATAAGATGCTGTGAGGATCAATAATTTTGCTATAAAGATCCCTTCTTTTTTAGAAATGTAGGACTAAAGTTTATCCTTAATGCATCTCTCTGACATCTCTGAATTAAATTAAATTTAAAAAAAGGGGAATGATAACAACTGCTCCTGACATATACATTTGCACATCTAGCTTCCACAAGTTTCCATAAACAGATCCCAAATTAAAATTCTACACTTGGACAGGCTAAAATAGAATAAAATAAAACAAAATAAATAAATAAAAAAAATATAAATAAAATGTCGACAGACTCAGTTTACTGAAAGCCTAAAAAGTCTATGACTAAAATTGTAGGTTGACACCATGTAACTGTCAATAAAACTGAGTTCAACAGTTTTATTTATGATCATTAATCAATTACGAGCTGATGCAACATGGAAATGCTTGAGTTCATGTAAAGGATACATATGTTAAGACCATTAAAGGTTGTTTCTGTTCAGTGCAGGCTAATATGAACCCACAAGTTTGCACAGAAACTAAAGAGTGGGATCTTTCTTTTAAAAAGATATTTCTGTCAGAGGTTTGGCCACTGTCTTACATGAAAATGACTATAATGTTTTAGATTTCACACTACATAATTTCTTTTCCATCTTTTTTACCATCAAACAGGCAAAAATCCTTTCCCTCCTTACAGACTGTCTCTGACGCAGATGGCATTCTTTTCTCTGACATTTTCAACTCTCAGATTCAAAGCAGCAATTTATCAGATTTCACCTGCAGCTACACACACAAACTACTGCCAATTTCAGCTGCCAGTCACAGAACACATCAAACATCAAAAAAACAAAACAAAAAACAGATATGTGATGCACATTTTCACCGCTACTGAACCGCTTTGACCAGGAAATTTTAAACTTTCTGACACTGTTGTAGATCTACTTTTACCTGAAAGCTATCCGATTCATGCTAAAAAACCTGTTTACATGAGGGAGTGTGTGACACACAAGTTAAGTCACTGAGGTTATCAAGTGGGCCATTCCTATCAGAGAAGTTCTGTTAAAACAGGCAGCAAACACCTTCAGAAGTCTCACCAACACTTCCTGGCGTGGCGCAATCACCACTTTCACGCCGCCTTCACACCGATCAGAGCTACAGTATTCTCAGCTTACACAACACAATATCTGCAAACACACAAGCCTCCACATTCCTTTGCATTTCAGAGTTTCCTGATTGAGTGTCGACTGCACAAGTGCACAAAGAAGATATGCAATTGGCCAATGAGGAAAGGGGGAAGAAGACAGTTGTGAAATACAGACTCACAGTTCGATGGCTTTGTTCCACATAATAACGTAGCCTGAGAGAGTGAAGGACTCCACGTTGACGATGTGGATGTTTCCTCTTTCTGTGCCGATGTACAGCCATTTGCTCTGGAAGGGCAGGTGGCAGTATGTGATTCTGCAAAAGATCAGGATGCATCACTACTAGGCTTTTCATTATCTCATGACTCAGTCCCATCAAAGGGCCCCTGCTTGTCCCTAATCATGCTGGTTCAACTAGAAGAAGAGAATGACTAGCATTTAATTACAAAGGCCTTGCACTGTGTCACTCTAATGAAACCTATTTATAGCTCAGTGGGGAGGAACAGCAGAGTAAATACCACTGTCTTTTCTCAACTGGGTGGAAGACATATGTGGTAGAACATCACATTTACAGTATCAAACTAACTAGGATAAAGATAACGTCTCTGTTTTGTCTGGCTGTTTTCATGTTGTCTGGGAGATTTTTAAATCTCATTAAATGATAAATATATTGTTTCATCCATCTTTTATCTGCTAAATATCGTAAATCCAGAAAATTCCTTCTGCATTTAGCTTGACGTATTTGTGCAGCTGTTGAGAATGAAATATCAAAAAACATCAAACTGGGTGAAGGAAACATAGTTGTTGCATCACCACAAGAGGACACCAATGGCCGCGGCACAGCTAATTGCACTGTGTGAAGCGTGTCACCAGCGGCGAGGACAGCTCCCACATTATTTTCACACTTCACAGAGACAGATGCAGCTTCTATGCGAGCACAGACACAGAGGGAATAACACATCAAGGTACCTCTCTCTGCTAAACTTGAGAGAATGCAGGATAGCGGGGATTTTTTGCCGCAGGTTCCACAGGTGGATGCTGTCATCAGCTAAGGCACTCACCAGTGCCCCCTGTGGAGATGGCCATAAAAAGATGGAGTAGAGGTAGTCAGAAAACATCACATGGGTTAAAAATTTTACAGAACTGTGCAAAAGTCTTGAGCCAACCCATATTACCTCCACCGGAGGTCATGCATTTGGTGGCTTTGGTTTGTCGGTCTGTCAGCAACATAACTCAAAAAATTATTTATGGATTTTGATTAAATTTTCAGAAAAATCTCAGAAATGGAAGAAGGAACAAGGGATTAGAGTTTGGTGTGATCTGGATCATTGCAGATTCTTTACTATGGCGAGATAGAAGCTGCAATAAAAAAAATTAAACCCCAACTAAAAAATAATGCCCACAGTAAATTGGCAAAAAAAAAAAAAAAAAAAGATTATGGCTTGGCGGAGGTTGGGGCTCTCCAAGTGCTTCTACTTTATTTATATGTTGCCAAGAAAATGTGAGATAGGGGCAGCAAAAAGCTGCAAAAGTAAAAATAATAATTAAAATACAGCATAAAATGCAAATAACAGTTTGTACAACTTTAACAACCTTGGTGAAAGCAGCTGTATTCTTCTACAAAGTCGGAACCCTCTTAGATATGTTGTCTTGTAATTATTTTAAGAATTCATGAGGAATAGTTCTCCCGGCTTCTTGAAGGATAATTAAAAGCTCTTCTTTTGATGTTGGCTGCCCTTTTCCCAGTTTGTCAAGATATTCCCACACAAGTTCAATAATGTTGAGATCCAGGCTCTGGGGAGGACTTGCGACTCCATAACACCTGTTGTCACTAGTGGTTATAATTTCTAATGTGTCTTCTGCGAACAGTGGATATATAAACAGAAGGTCTTGAGTTCAGTGTCTTTTTAATGGTAGAATGAGTCACAGGTCAGTGTTCAGTAAACAAACTTCTCTAAAAAAAAAAAAAAAAAGTCAGATGGAAGAACTGGACTAAAAATGAGTGGAAAAGCAGCCAAAGAAAAACTTCAAAAGACCATCAGAAAGCCTGGAGACCTACTACAGAAGACCACTTTGAAAGATGATAAAGTCTGGCTCCACAGAGGCACAAAATAATAAAACAGAAGGCTCAAAACATCTGCACAGTATTGCATGTGGATTTATACTTAGTGCACAGATATAGTGACATTGAAGAAGCATGTTGTTACCCCAGTAATGTTAATGTGTAAACCAACAGTTGACATAAAATCAATATGATACTGCTACCAAGAGTTTTAAAAATGCAGAAGGAGTGGATAGACAGTGAAAAGGGGAGAAAAATCCAACAAGGAGACATTAAAAAGTAAATGACAACACACCTCGTTGATGAGGAACTGGAGCTGGATGACAGCAGCACCGCTCTCATGCTGACAGTAGCACTCCACACCCGCGCGGCCAAAACTAAAAGTTGGCTCGGTCAAAGAAAATCGGACAGTTGCCAGTAAAGGTGATGCAGGAATTTAGGATGGGGTTGGGAGATAAAATCCCTCTCAAACATACTACTGCTTATCAGAAAATAAACAATTTGTATTTTTATCAAAAACACAAGGCTTTGCCTTCCTTAAAAAGGAGCTGCGATGAGCATGAAACAAGACAAATTAGTGTAGTTATAAATTAAACCAGGAGCTCCACCTGCCTTTGCTGTTCACACACATCAGCCAGTGTGACAGCAGCATGATTAGCTTAACTCTCACCTTCCTTTATAGAACTGTCAATTTCAGGACAGCGTCCTTATCTCTTCTACACGTCCACTCATAAACACTAAGACCATCCATTCAGTTAATGGTAGATGTGAGGTTTCTATTTGAACTGCGCTAACTTAAAAGAAGAGAAAACTAAAATTGTGGCCAAGGGACAGCCGTCCTCTTTATTTCCATCAGCCTGTGATAGTTTTCACAGGACAGCCATGCATATCAGCTCAAAAGAAGAAGGAAGCAGTGTGAGATCTAATCATACAAAAAATACCGTCTGAGTTGAGCTGAAGCAGCTAAATAAGTCTGAGCAGGATTAACCAAGCCGTGATCAAACAATCCTTCAGCTCCTTGCGCAAACTAAGGTGGGGTTGCAGGAGGCTGTTTTGCAGCACACTCAGCATTGGGGAAAATATTTAAAGCTGGCACCAGGCGATGGCTGCTGGCGGCAAAACTCGCTTTCACCCAATACCTTTCTGTCTAGCTCCAGCTCTTTGCTTCTAAAGTTTTGTTCACTTGTCAGAATTATTAATGAATACTATGTCTCTACAGGTCCACAATGAGGAAGGAAGAGTCACTGACTGCTTCATATCCTCATGTCATGCATAAATTAGACTGCAGAATAAGTTTTAAGATCAAGGATGTTAACATGCAATCCTTTATACTGGTGTAATCCAGCTGGAGCAGATTAATGTAGTGTTACTCCCTGCTTCTGTGCATTCACTAATAAGTGTGCATTGTAAACTGCTTCTGTTGCAATGTAGGTTACTAGTGCTGTTGAGCAAAGCACCTTTCAAGATTAGCAGGAAATAACTAATACAAACCTCAAAACCAAATGTTATCACTGTGGTTAGCTAGAGGAGCATTCTTTAAAACCTTGCTCCTACACTTTGCTATGATCTTACACGCATACTGTCTGTCTGGACTATCACACGTGTTTCCCTTTGTGAGTATTTCATTATTTGATCATACAGGTCCAAGTTAATATTTGCTGTTAGAATTGCTTAGTTTCTACTTGGCTTAGGTGGAAAGGTGGAAAACAATTTTTTCCAGATACACTCCCTAATTTGGTGGTTTTTTAAGGTGGTGGAGGAGAATGTGTCTTATCTCTCACCAGTGCTGAACTGGACTGAGAGCTGTGGCTTTCCAACCCACAGTTCAAAAATGATGTGAATCACATTCTAATGAAATCATGAGAGAGAGGCACTGGCTATGTTTACATGCAAAGCAACAATTCAGCATTATCCCATTCTGAATAAAACACTGCCGCCATCACCTTCACCTAATTAGGGTCATATTCAGAGTAAGCAATAATTAAATCAAGCCATGTCGAGGATGCCAATCCGGTTGGTATGACACACATGTTTACAGCTTAATTGCAATATAATGTCCTACTGGATTTTTACAGCATATGATAACACACCCTGCTGCTTTAAAACACGTGTCATTTGTCAGAGGAGGCAGGCCTGCTTATTATAAGCAAAATTGGGGTTGCGCTTCTTTAATTTTTTTGCTTGTTTTGAGTTTATTTTCACAGATTACTGGTTACAAGATCTGGAAAGAACTGTTCCAGTGGAGTTCATTGCAGAACAGCCCAGATGTTTTTTTTATTTAAATAAGGCTTTGTTTTAGGTTAATGCTCCATGTTTTGAGGGAATAGGGGGAAAAAAACAAGCATATGTGCAAACATTCCAGTTGTGCAGGGGCGTGAATGTGGATGAGTCTTTAATCAGTTTGATCAGTGACATTCAAATGAGAATATATAACGGATATGCTAGCTACAACTAAATACATCACAACTGAAAAATATCCTTGTTATGAAAGAAATGTTTAACCATGTGATTATGCTTTATCACATGCTGAAGACAAACAAGATAAACAGATTTCCAGCACTGAGGTCCTCTTACATTTAAAAAGAATTTCCTGTTTGTTCCAAAGAGTCGCAACTAAAGTCATCCCCCCTTTAAGTATCAACACTTCTCTATTTGGTAAACCAATTTGGTTGCCTGCAGCATTTCAACATCAACGGGTTTCCTCATGAAGTCAAATGATTATCATCAGGGCAGGACATTTCTCATGCTTGCAAAGAAGTTAAAACTTTTTTCAGCACTTTTGCTTTAATTGCTCAAAGAAGAGGAAGTAAAAGAGTTGAGAGCAGATTACTTCTAAGCTCAAAGATGTCTAGCATGATCAGTCACATGCAGGAGGAGTACGACTCTCTTTCCTGTCACCAATGACCACTTGACCAAAACAAGAACTGGACAGAGCAGGAAGCTGCCTACAGTAACACACTGATTAAAACACTGTAGCAGAGACAGGTCGCGTAAAAGCTTATTACGTTTATTACTTGTAGACACCTCACTGAGCTCATGTCTTCTGAGCTGTAGTAGCGCTTCCAAACACCAGGGGCAGCGAGAGGGATCGATACAGCTCGTCTTTTGATGAATGGACCAATTGCCTGAGTGATGGTAATCCCATCAGCTTCACCTTGCACATTAGGGCAGCATGGAAGCAGAATGTGTGTGTTAGTATCTCTGGGAGTTGCCCGCGTGAAAACAAAACGCTCCTTTATTCAGAAGAGTGGATATCAACAAAGAAGGAGACAGAAGATCGGCCTTACAAGCAGGATATCAACACAAAGGGAAACCCCGAGTTAGTACGCTAACAGGTCGACCCTGGGGATGTTCAGTGGAGTAGAGAAACGCATGCAGTGCGAGGTGCTCTCGAATTCATCAGTACTGATAGAAGAAAACACATTTTTGCCCTTACAAGATAAACAAAAACAAAACTGATTCCCAACTGCATGGAGAGAGGGGGTTAGAGCTTGTGTTTACGCAAGGCCAGTTATGTTTACAGCACACGAGGTGGTATCCTGGCACTGACTGGGCAGCGCAGTCGAAGGGGTTGGCTCCTCAACATATGGTGGAGTAGCTGCTCATGCAACTGCAGAGATGCCACTAATTAGCTAAGGAGGCTGCCCTCTGCAAAGAAACACACCCTAGCATGTGCTTACCCACTTCCTTCAGCATGGCATGGATTTCCTTTTATTCGCAGTCAGTGACAGAAGGCAAAAAAAAACTCTTTACTGGGTGAATTTCCTTGACTTTATGATACGCTGAATGGCATTTTGCTCATATGATGATTCCAGGAATTTAGATGTTTCTCTTGTGTGTGTTGTGTCTGTGTACATGTGTGCAAAATATCGGAGGGCTGAAGATAAACAAGGTAATATCATTTAAATCACCCGAGCTTTGCTCTCCTTCTGCAACCCTCTTTGTTTTCATGCAAACCAAACAAAACAAAAAGGATACAGCCTCAAAGCTCCAGTCTGAGTCCCAAAGGCCAAGATTTTCTGCACAGGGTCAAAAGCCATAGAGGATGGTTGATATGGGAAGCCATGACGCACAGTCTGCAGGAGGAAGCAGAATTTAAATCAGACCTCCACTCAGCCAATCTATCATCTCCTACCACTGTCAAAATGGGATTAGTGGAGAGAAACATTACCATAATCTCTAAGAAATTAAATCCAATAATGCGGGAAACATGTCTCATTACAAAATAAATTTGATAAAACATAAGCATAGAATAGAGGACAAGATTATTTTCTGACAACTATCTGCCATGTGTGCCGGCTCATTCCTGCCAAATAAAAGTTTTATATACATATAAATGACCTACTATCCTTTGGCTCATTTGCTGCCTTTGAGCTGCAGCTCATTGCCAGGATCTTGCAGTACTCCAGTCACCAAAATATTATCATCATCTGGCATCTATAACTCAATTGTTTCAGGATGAACACCCTGCCCTGCCATCCATAAGCTTGATGCAGCACACATCAGGATTATATAACAGGTGATGCCATGGTCCTGTAACCTGGGGAGCTGACCTGCTCTACTCTTAGCTGGGGAAGAAGCTGGTGGGCTGGCTCTCCTAATATTAACACAACTACTTAACTCAAATACTCTGAAATACTAAACCTTAGTTACCTGAGAGGTTGAGATTAGAAGGGCAGGTTGTTATTCTCTATATTGTCATTATTAAATGCTTAAAAAGTTGCGGGGGGGTTGAAAAAGTAGGATATATTTACACATCTATATTTTGAATAAAATGATCCTTTCTTACCTTCACAAGCTTATATTAACTGCAGTTTAACTGAATGGCTACATTGCTTAAGAAAGAGCAGTGAATTTAGTCAATACAGACAAGTCATGTTGAGAAAGGATTTCCAGTTTGGAGAGGAAGAGTTGTTATTAATGTACAAACAGCCACGTGACCTTTTTAATGCTAATATTATGTTGTCTAATTTACAAAGATAACTTAGACAAAATGCAGCACGGTAAATTTAATACAAAAACACAGCGAAGCAAGGGAGTCAGTCAGTCTTTAAAGGTGATTCCCCATTCATGTTACTATGAATAGCGAATCATTTCATACCCGACAACAAATAAACAGTGTAAGGCTGCTGTTTGCATACACTTGTGTGTTTTCCATTTCACTAAGCCGTGCTGAATGTTTGGTCACGCCGCTGTCATCTGACTGTCACAGACAGCGAACACAGTCCGCCAATGTTAGCTGTTATTAACGGAGACCTTACCTTGCAAAGCTGAAAATGCTCCGACTGGAGAGTCTCCTGGACAACTTCGTTTTCCCTGGGAGTACCTGGCTGAGCAGGTGCAGAGGAAGAAGAAGACGCCGCCGTCAAGCCGTCCAGCACCTTCCTAATATTAAACTTCTTCATTTTCCTCCGGTACAGACGCGACGGTTGAAAGAACGGATCAAGCGAGCTACCATTAATTGGATTGAGGAGGGTAGCTGCTAGCTTGTTAGCAGAAATAACGCACAGTTATTATATTTCTGCATACATCTCATATGTTACGGAGGGTGTTGCCAGCGCACTCTCCAAAAGCAGCCAATCCAGGAGCATTGATTTAGCGAGTCCTTTTCGATATTATTGCTATTCTGCCATTTAATAGCCAGCTTTGGTGTTATTCGATCAGAATCAATCGTTTCCGCGAGCTGTTTCCCCAGCCAGGGCTCAGCGGGTAGCAAACTGGCTACGGAAACGCAGTGAACTGCAGCGGGGATTGAGTCTGCGCTCTGCGGTCACCCGGATGCAGGGCCGGTGTTATAGTGTATACTGTAACCCGGCAGATTTGTGACCACGAGCTTAGACTGTTATGGTGGGTTTTGCTATCTGCGGTGTATAAAAGATTGGGTTACTTAAATTACACGTTTTATAATTGTTATATTATATTTTATTTATTTACATTCTTATATTTCATAAATGTATCCCGTTACTGCTATATTTTGAGCAGCTTTTTAAATAAAAGACAATCAAGCTGTCAGAAAAAAATACATCAGAGCAATGCTGAACAGGAATAGTCAAGAAATGTGAAAATCATTTACCCCACAAATTAATATATAAATATAAAACAAATAAAATTAACATCATCATTTCTAATATATTTTAAAAATGTTTTAACTTGTGTTTTAATGGACAATCCCTCCCATTTAT
This sequence comes from Rhadinocentrus ornatus, assembly GCA_037177495.1. NCBI lineage: Eukaryota > Metazoa > Chordata > Actinopteri > Atheriniformes > Melanotaeniidae > Rhadinocentrus > Rhadinocentrus ornatus. Next base: position 19,665,860 of record JBAMHW010000022.1, on the reverse strand, counting down.
CATACACTAAATATTGTGACTTCTACAAATACTTATTTTGTCAGGACAACAAAAAAATTATCTCATTCATAACGTTTGTTTTAACTGTGAGCATTGCCCTGAAGAATGTCAAGTTTAGATTATCACAGTGTAATGTGGCCCCCTGCTGGCTGAGGGGTCTTGAGCAGCCTCTATGCCTCACCCCAATGATACAAGAAAAGATAGCTCACGTGTCCCTTATAAAAGCTTTAAAGCATCAAAACTGTTAACAAATAATACAGCAGCTGTGAGAAAAACATCCCCATGATATAAGGTGTTCCTTTGTAGTAGTTTCCAATTAATTGCATGTAAAATAGGCCATATTTCCTCAATTCTTATATCCCCAAAGGAGCAAAAACTGGGTTTTTTAACCTCCACTGAGATTTAGACAAAAAGCTAGAAAACCTGGTTAAATAAAAAGAGGAAAGCCTAGTTAAGTTATCTTTATTTTTTGTAAGTATACCATACATTACAGGCTGACATTTCCTAACAGATCCAATAATTGAGTGGCACACCTTAAATTATAGATCTAAACAGGCATATACAAGAGAAAAAAGCTATTTATTTTACAAAAAAGTAAACCACTAGCACTGGATTAATAAGCATTATTTCCTCTTTGAGGAAATAACACAGAGCCATCCACAGAACAAATCATACTGTACTATTAGGCACATGTTGAACCAGGTTCGACCCCATTATGTCTTCAGACCTGCCTTAATCCATTGTTACATAGATTTATCAAGGAGTTGGAAGCATTCCTCAGAGATTTTGCTCCATATTGATATGATAGCTTCCCACAGTGGCTGCAAATTAATTGGCTGCCCATAGTTTAGTTTTTAGTTTTGCTTAGTTTATTCACACCAACACACAGAGTAATACATTGAAGTTTTCTTTTTACAGTGGTAGGAGAGTGAATGGGATTACCCTAAGGAACTTTAGCTTATTAGGCTACTTTAAGCTTATGATAAAAAGGTGTGAATTGTAGCCTTAGTTTCCTGTTCTTAGCTAGAGTGGCACCCGGTGTGGTCTTCGGCTGCTGTATCCCATCTGCTTTAAGGTTCAATGTGTTCTTTATTTAGATGGTTCAGATGTTTTTTCCTGTTTTCTGAATACCATCGGTCATAAAAAGTGGGTATTTGAGTTACTGTTGCCTTTTTATCATCCCCAACCAATCTGCCCATTTTCTTCTGACCTGTGATCTAAACAAGGCATTTTAGTCTATAAAACTGCTGCTTACTATTTCTTCTTTTTCAGAATATTCTCTGTAAATCCCAGAGAAGGTTTTTGCATGAATTCCCAGTTGATCAGCAATTTCTGAAATATTAAGACCACGATATCTGGCACCAACAACCGTAACTTCTCCTTTTCTTCCGTGTTCTGATGCTCCGTTTGCACTTCATCTTGACCATGTCTACATGTCTAAATGCATCGAGTTGCTGCCTTGCTATTGGCTAAATAGCTGTTTATGTTGATAAGCAATTAATAGGTGTACTTATAGTGGCCATTAGTGTTATAAATATAGAAAATGTAGTAAAATAGGTTAGACTTTCTTTAAGCAAAAAACTTCAGTTTTTGTAGAATATATGTATAAAAAAAGAGAATACATTTTTGATATAGTTCTGATAAGATATCAAGTCATAAATTAAATGATTTTAGTTCATCAAATTATGTTGGAACATTGGAAAAAATTCTTATTTAAGTCTTTTCATTTACTGCCATCAGTTTATTCCACCACATTTAAAAGGCACGGCAAGTTTATTTGTATGGCACATTTCTTGAACAAGAATTGCCCATTTACATTTCGACAAATAAAATATTTAATCAGCTTATCATATAGATTTATATAAATGGCACTGACCGACAGCCTTAGCCAGCAACAATGTGAAGATTCTGGTGCTATAGTGTGGAAAACACCAAGTAAATACCTCATGTGTCATGTTTGAAAACTTTGAAGAGATTAATTCTGCATAACAAGTACTTTGGATGGTTATTTGTTCTTTAGAATACAGGAATCTATATTTATATTTTACTTTTATTTAAAACAGAAATAGATTTCATTGCCAAAAAAATAAAAACAAAAAATACAATATATTCATTTTTCCCAGTATTGTGATGTTGTGACAGTCAAAATGTCGGTCAATTTAGAAGTAAGCCATTAAAAAAGCCTCATTCTTTACTTTTCTCTGTTTTTATTTTTATATTATATGTGACATAATACCCATATGTTGCATATATCTTGAAGAAATGTCATCCCTTTTTATTTTTTATTTTATTTTAAATGCTCAATTAAATGCTCAGTTTGCACGTGTATTTTCTGTCCACTAGATGGCAGAGTCTGCCTACTCTGTATCGACTGCTATTTCCCAACTTGTTATACTTGAGTGTTCCTCCCATGGCCAAATTTTCAGCACCATGGACAGCAGCATATGGCTCTTCACCGTTCATTATTTACTTTAATGTTACAGAACGTGATCTGGTTTAAATCATTAGGTTTATTTGTTTTCTTTATAACATACCCTAACAGGCACTGACACAAATTTTAATACATGACGGACTCGAGACAAATAAAATAAAATATATCAGCCTTTTAACAAGTTTGGCTAAATTGAAATTTTCATGTAATCGTGAATATATGAATGGCACTGCCAGAGAAAATGTTCACTGGAAGGCAAATAAATGAGGCAGTATCAATAATGCACAAGTAATGGGATCGTTTGTGGAGCGTGAGGCTTCTTTTTAGACTGTCAAAATTCATAAACAAAAAGATAAGAAATGAAGCTTTAGTGTTTGATGTGAAAAAGTTTTGGTGCTGGCATTTCTGTTTGACTCCTGAATGTAGGTCTCAAGTATCTGGGACATACAGCATGTCTGTAATTAGCAGTTGTGTGTTGCTTCTTCACTCTTTTTTCCTACTGGTGCAGTTACCACGTAGGATAAACTTTCTTCTGAGTGTTTATGTTAGCAGCTGCCTTAATTAGCATGCAGGTTTGTAATGAATTTGTTCAGCTTTAAATAAGTCAGCAGTCTTGAGACAATTGGTTTTCTTGCATCTGTGGCATATAGCCTGAAATAATTCTACATTTATTAATTATGAAAATAAACTCAAGGGTTTAAATATGACTTTTTCAAAGCAGAGCAGAGCTTTACACTAACATTTTTATATGGTGAAATAAAGCCATTTATATGTGTCTGTTGTGTATAGATAGCCAACAGGAGGATGTAGAACAGTTCCCTTGTTGCACAGCAAGGACACAGAAAAGTAAAGCTACAGGACAGCAAAGAGCAGTTTGGTGTGTAAAAATAACTTGTTTAATGCACAGAAAGGACAAATTTTAACTCTTCACAAATATCTGTGAGACAGTGAATACACAGGGTTGTTTATCTGACTTAGTTCTCATTGTAAATATAAGTAAGGTCAGTTAAGGTATTTTAAACATGGAATTTACCTTGATGTGGTGCAGTAAAGCATGAAATTAACTTCATATGTGTTTATCTACCTTATGCACACATTTTACCAATAACTTGATAATTTGTAAAATGTTAAGTCGGCCTACATGAAAAGAATATATTAGAGATGTATATTGTTGATCAGCATCAGCAGTAGTGTATAATTAGATGTAATTTTGCAAGAAGTTTGCTTGTATTCAAAACCTCTGCATGGTAATGTATCAGCTTTTTTCATTGTATTACATTACATAGTTGAGTTAAAAAGAAAAGAATTAGAACAACAAGGCTTTTATGAAATTGTTGTGTGTCAGTATATGTGTGAAAACACTGTTTCCTTAGAGGACAAATAGTCCTCTTTGAGTGTTTCACAAATTTCCACCAAAATCAGGTCATGCTCATGGCTCTTCTTTGATTCTGGTGGTATCAGTCTAAGCTCTGATTCTCATAGATGGTTCTGAACGCATCTCACTGTGGAGTGATTAACAGATAATTTTATGCATAAGTTGCATAACAGAAAAGTCAGAAGTTGAACGTGTTGTCTTTGACTAACATATTTGACTGAAATAAAGGATTTTTTTTCTCTTTATCTTGGTGTTCATGTGGTTTTGAGTAATCATTAGTTTCACAGCTTCTGGCCTCTCATTTTAGTAAGTTGCACAAGGAGTGTCATAGAGTTTTCCCAGCAGGATGTGTTTCATGCTGATCTGTTTAATATCCTGACTGCATCAGTGGTTTATCACTGAAACAAGCACAATTATCTCCACAGAGGTGTTTATTAGGCAGCCCACACAGTCCACACGTTGCTGAGGCAGAAATATGAAAATAAACTCACTGACTAGATGCAACAGAAGTTCATTGACCTTCTGATGCAGCCTCCTGCCTTGGCTGTGGCTTCGTGGCTTAGCGTGAGTGTTAACCAGCGGCAGCTTTACTTTGGCTTTTTGCCTCCAACATAATGATGACTGGCTCTGACACTCCCTGGGAGCTTGGTGCTCTTCATTGGACAGGACGGTGTCACACCCCATCATTTGTCTGACAAGGAAGGCACCTGCCTCATCAATATTGATATTTTCCTTTTTGGGGGGGGGGGGTTAAAAACATTGTGTATGCATCGGTTGGGCTAAGTGTTTTAACCTTGGATGTGGGTCTTTCCTGTATTTTAATATTTAAACACATTTTCTTTAGCAGACTGTAAACTCTAGCAGAACTGTCAAAGTTAATGCTTACAGTATTAGAACGACCACATCCAAGCTACAACAGGGGCTTAGAGCTTGGAACTTTGACTTATTAAACTTATTAAATGCAAAAGCAATCAAACACACCAAAAATTGAATAAATTATCCACTTAGTTAAAGAAAATTGGGAGAACACATAAAACAAATATGACTTCACAGCCTGTTCTGGCTTACTATTACAGTACAACTGTACATGCAACTTTGTGGATGTCCAAAACCAGCCCAGAAATCTAATCTTCTTGACAGAAGTTCTGATGAGAGGACACAATGTCTCCACTCATTAACATTTTTTGGCCAGCAGGACAGCAGGATGGGATGTCAGCCATCACGCTAGATGTATCTACTTAGCTCCACTCGTAGGCAGTCACCAGGGGGGAAGTTTATTGCAATATGAATTACATCACTACACCCTTCACCTCTTTGCTGTGGGCTCCGGGCCTCCTTCAGGGAAGAAATTAGCTATTTTGTATAATTAATGCTTTTCCACAGCTTGAAGTAAAATTCCAATGCAAAAATGAATGCTTGTTCAACTTGAGTTGAAAGATGTTGCTTTTTAATGTTGATGTTTGAAATACCAAATCAGACTAGTCTATGTAACTTAGTTATTTGTCTGAATAAAATGCCATATTTCTGGACAAAATAACATTTACATTAGATCTTAAAAAAAAATAAAGAAAATGGTGCAATTGGATCTGCTGCAGTTTCACAGTTTCACAAAGCTGTAAACTACTTCAACAGCTATATTTAATATTATTTGTTAGAGTTTAAAAAAATTCTTGCTGATTGGACCGTGTTTTGTTTTTTAGTGTGTTTTTTTTTTACATTAACACATGAGTGTGAAAATCTAATGAAAAAAAAGAACTGGTCTTTGCCAGGTCTTAATCTTAAGCTTTACAATGTACTCTCTTTGGGGCTTGAGTACACAGACATGCACCATTTTTCTTTCACTTATTATGTTATTTTAAAACAACTAAAAAATATAGGTTTGTCAGTCAAAGGGTTGTAGTTAGTTTGCAGCTTACTGATAAAAAAAGACTGTAATTCCTGACTTGTATGTTTGTATCTGCATAGGAATATAATGCATAATACACAGATTTAATATTAAACCTCAGAACACACAAAATTCTAATTCATGTACTATCAAAGGTTTGGACACACCTATTCAGTAATGTGAATGGACTGGTGTGTCTGTACTTATAATAGTTAAATCTTAAAAAAAAAAAAAAAAAAAAAAAAAAAAAAAGATAAGAATTTGATATTTTCAAATTAAACATATCTCTGTGTTACTTGATACTTATCTGCTCATTTGTATTTAAAATTTTATATGTGATATGTAAGTACATAACTAATTAATTTAAAACAAATGTGAATGTTCTATTTTTCTCATGTTTCTCTTTATGTGATGAGAAATAAAAGGTTTTAGTGGAAATTCAGGCTCTAGAAAGCTTTTAAAAATTAAGCCTATCGGGTTAAATATCAAATTGTTTAAGCTTTGTTTTGCTGTCACTGTGGATTTTGTTCAGTTTTCACATACATTTTCATTCTTCTTTTTGTTTTGTTTTTTGTTTTAAAACACTGCCAGCCTGAATAATTTAACACACACATACAGCGATGAGCTCCTGCAGCTGTCTTGGCACCTCATTCAGCTGATTTTAGGGTACAGTCTTCCTCCAGCAGAACCTTTGTAAATATCTTTAGTGTTTAATAAAAGGAATGGCAAGCTGCTTTTCCCAAAACCTGCTTTTCCAATTACTAATATCTTAAAATAATTTTTTTCTTGTAATGATAATCTCACTAAACTTCTTCAGTCAGTGAGTTTACAGGCATGGATAGTCATTTTGTTTCTAAACATGTAGAAACAAAGTTAAATACATATTCAGTTTAGAAAGATTTTGCAAAACAAATACGACTGAGAGATGTCAAGTCATATAAACATCTATAAGAAGAGGAAGACTAAGACCACCAAGTTATGAATGTTTTATCATGAAAAACAGGAGACAAAAGCATAAAAAATATTTAATTTAGTCCAATTAAACAAGTGGTAGTCGTATTATTGTCTACAGCAAATATAGTTTAAAATTGCAGAGTTAATAATTACTGCACAAACTGCAAATAGTTTAATTACTAATGGTAGCAGGAACACTTGATTATATATCAGACAGGCTGTTAAAATCTTAACATTTAGGAAACTCATTGATTTACACAGTTAAAAACATCATAGGAGCATAAACAGCTGAGGTCTTTTTTCTAATACTGTAAAGCATATAGATATAATCTGAATACCCCAAAAATGGTACACAATTTATACATTCACAAAACATAATTATATATAATTATCTCTACAGTTATGAAATAGGATGTCTACCTAAAAAAGTTACAAACCTGAAGATACATAAGAAAAATCTGAATGAAAATGTGGCACTTAAACTTGTTCATGACACAGACTGAACTGCATCAATCCAAAATTCACAGATAATACTTTGTGATTTCTTTCAAAAATTAACCATATTGCCATTTTACAATATTTTTAACCTGCAATCTAAATTAAAAGGGATAGTTTCATTTTTTAGAGTAGATTGAAATTCATTCTCATGTGTAAATGATAAAACTGAAGCTACTACTAGTTGGCTTAGTGTCATTTAGCTTAGCATTAAAAGACAGCTAGTCTGGTCATGACTGTAAATAAATAAATAAATAAATAAATAAATAAATAAATAAATAAATAAATAAATAAATAAGGTTCATGTTTAATAAAAATATTCGGTTTGGGCTTTTTTTCGTATGAATAACACAATACAATCTAAGAATGAATAAATAAATGAATAACTAAAACAAAAATATGTAAAAATATGTGGATTACTTCAGAATCAAACACTTCTGCTCTTTATTTAAAAAAAATGCAATCATTAAAGTTGCAGTTCCACAAGTATCATCAATTATTTTTGATTTGCATGTTTGGAATCGACGGTGAGTCAGATTAAATTATTCAGCAAGTCCTTTGGCACAAAGCACAGGGGTAGAGAGTGCAGGGGTGTAATTAACAGGGGGCCACAGCGGACATGTGTCCTCTTGAAGGGCATTCTACCATCTCAGGAGTGGTTTGGTCATGTTGATTATTATTTGCTCTATTTTGCTGTGTTTGCTAGTAGTCATTCACAGCAAACTGAAAAAAAAAAAGAAAAAAGAACGAGAGAAAAATATGGTCCTACTTGGGTCAAGGGCTTAAAAGAATCAACACCTCCTTTGAAGATTTACATACAGTCTTGGTACACGATCCAGTCTTACTATGTAAATATTACATGTAATCTGTTACAACTAAACTCCAGAGCCAGACTATCTGCCTCTACTAGTATTTATCAACTACTTATGATAAGTGGATGAAGCTATTACTTCTTCTGATGGTAAACTGCCGTTTTTAAGTATCAAGATGTGAATTGAGCTATTACCATCTTGGTATATTCTGGAGCCTTTAATGACCATATTTTGACAAGAAGGTGGAGCTGGATAGAATAAACCAGGATTCTTCAACTCTGGTCCTTGAGGGCTGCTACCTTGCAGGTTTTAGATGATTCTCAGTTCCCATTAGTTTGGACCAGATGAGCACAAGGAAGGAAACAGCTAAAACTTGAGGCCCATAAGGATTGGATTTGAAGAACCCTGTTGTAAACCGAGTGGGACAAAAGTATGATTTCTTATGCCATTTTTCCAAAAGGACCTTGAGCACACTGGTTATAGGGAGGAAATCCAGTCTCTCATGAAAATCAATGGACTTATTTTTTCATGAGAGACATTCACCAGCCATCCTTACAAATAAATTTGTGCTAAAGTCCTACTTATGCACATTTAATGATGATTGTGGGATTCGCCAGTATTTTTGTATCCTGGACTTGTTCTTTGGTAAGAACAAATTTTTCAAAGACTCAGGAGCACAATTACAAACATTTGACTCCTAACATGTTTATTGTCAGATTAAAAGAAGAAAAAAAACTTTTAGTACGTTATAAAGCATCTTGGTATTTTATATTAAATTGCAAGATATTATAGTGTCTTAAAATTTCACTCGTGAAAAAATTAAATAATTTAACTTCAATCGTTTCAGGATTTTTTTTTATTTTAAATTTTAATACTAGTCTACCTAAAGCTATTGGTGCAAAAGACTGCACAAATGTGCACATTAGCACACCTTCGCCAGAGCTTAATGAACACTTTTTATTGTGGTTAGTTTTAGTAGGAGATTGCAATTACGTCCTGAGATGAAAATTTATTCCAAGGTCTTAATCCCTCTTTCGCTACTCCACCATGAGGATGTGCATCCCAACTCCAGGCTGCTGTCCAAGTTTAGGAGTAATTGATTTCCCATTTGTAAATAAAGCTACTTTTATATGATTTGAATCTCACTATACAATTATTTATAATCTAGTGTATCACTTTAAAAATGTGGGAAAACAGGTTTCAGTGCACATCTTTAGTATTATTATTATTTATAATCATTAATTTCTTTTTGCATTCTGTTTATCATTTTTCCTTTTTTCTCTCTCACCCCAGTCTATGTCTGCAGACGGCCCTTCAGATTCATTTTGCAGCGCCTACTTATTCATTTATCAACGTTTTAAATTATGAAAAGATTAATATGCACCAATTTAAGAGGAATGTTATGAAGGACTAATTGATCTACGAACACGTTCATGAATCTGCGTTTTCTTTAAAAACTTACAAGTACAAGTTCAGATCAAATTTAAGAATATGTGTAAGAAGATATTGGTGAATATGTCCATTGTTTTTAATCACTTTATTGCTGCCAATGAGGTTGCTGTTGGCCATTTGTGGCATTGCAACCTCACCATCAAATGGCTAAATCTTTTTTTATATGCAGTCTATGCCCATGTCTGCTCTTCATACTAAGCTAATGTAGCCAATGCTAGCCTGGCTGTAATGTTCATATTCAACTTTCACATGCCCATTTTAATTTTCTCACCTGCAAAAATGCGATCTTTCCCCCAAAATCCAACTGTTATTTCAGATCTTTTCTTTTATCTGATGTAATACCAACACAGAAAAAATAACAAAAACATGATCGATAAGATATTTTCTAACTGATTGCTTTGCATTACATTGAAACTATATTCAATATTAAGTTTAATTTGTTGAAAATCAACAAACTGATTGTTACTTCACCTATGTTCATAAAATAAGTCTATATATTTATATATAACAGTAATTCATAATGTACATTTTTCTTAGACAGTCTTAGTTACTTGTCTTGTAGGAAGTCTTGAAGAAAGTCTGCCCTGTTCTTAAACCTTATGTTAGAAATATACAGCATGTTTGTATGAGGAAAATTCTTTCACTACAGGATACGAACATATTTAAGAGTAATAATACATGGCACCTTGTTTTTCACTCTTATCCTGTGAAAGCTATTAAGCTATTGAGTGAAAAATGATTTGTCGGTAGATAGTATGCATTTTCCTTAAATATCAGCACATACAGCCAGAGACACTGTCAATATGAATGTTAAGCAGAATCTAAAACACATTGTGTGTTTGCTCACAGAGTTGAGGAGCTTTGCTTGTAGTCTCTGAGAATGACAGACGCATATGTCACATTTGGAGGTGTGCACAAGATCGACTCAGACACCGGTGAGTTTGGAAACGGGCTCATCAGGGGACTGGTGCAATCGCGAAAAGGGGAAGGAGGCATCAGAGCCATGGAGTCCTCCCCTGCTAATTTTACCTCAACCAAGTCTTCCTCATCATGAATCTGGGTGTTGTTGTACATGTAGCCATGGAGGAGGCCAAACTGGTCATTCTCCATCTCCTCTTCCTCCTCCTCCTCCTCCTCTAATGGAAAGGCAGGCTCCTCATCAAAGAGGTCGTGGTTGATAGGCAGGACTGGTTCCTGCTGGATGAGATGTGCCTGATGATAGACTGGCATGCCACCGCTCACAGCCTGAGGCATGCTAATCATGTTGCCAAACTCAGGGATGTCACTGTTGAACTTGCTCAAAACCCCTTCTTCCTGGATGTGGTCCATGATGACTTTTTGAGGGATAATGTCATTTGGCTCAGGCGAGCAAAGAAGCTCAGGGGAATAGAGCTCCACCTCCTCACCCACATCTTTTCGCAGCACACAGGCAGGCATTTGCCCGTGGGCCATCATGGGGGGAGTAGCAGAGGAGTTGTAACTGACAGGTTCACTCTCATCCTCCTCAGCCACATTGTACAAAGTCTTTGTGCTGAGGTCAGAGAATTCCCGGGCAGTGTTTTGGTAGGTATTAGTTAAGGGTTTGATGACAGCCATCTGATTGGAACCTGCTTCCTGTCTCTTCACATGCACTGACAGTCTGTGCCACATGTGATCCCCTTTTGGAGGATGTCTTGCACCTGGTTCAGACCATGACACAGACTTTCCATTAGAACTATGAACAAAATAAAGATGGCTGTTACTTCGCAGGAACCCAGAAAGAAGGGAGATAAAACATTTTTGGTTCATGTAAAAAAGAAAACATTTAAATTAACTTTTTTCAATTCTTTATGTTATATTTCAGGGTATCTGCAGGTTTTAGAAAGTACAGGTAATCCAAAAATGTCCTAGAATGCATAAAAGCTTTTAAATATAGTTCACAATGTCCTTACAAACCCAATTTCCAGAAAAGTGATTTGTTTTCAGTATGTAGTATTTTTACATCATACAATTTTACTTCACTCTTATTCTCTTTCTTATCACTGCAATTTTCCAGTCTGAGATCAACAAAATACGCCTGATTCTGATAGATAAATCTGTGATTTGCTGTTTTGTTTGAACCTTTATTTAATGGACACAAGTCCAAAGAAATTAGATTTAGTGATCAGCAATATATGCTAGTAACAGCAGTCAGCAAGGTATTATTATTAGAGTAATTGGTGACCAGTGGGGGCGCCACAATAGGATATATAAGAAGCTTCCACCAAAGGTTTTGTCTTTTTCTATCTAAAAAGAATAGGGGAGTCCGGGAAATCTTGAAATCACAAATGAGAATACTAGGGTTGTTTTAAACCATATGGCTTTCGGAGTACCTTGGAAAAACATTTTTACTCCAGATTTAAACTGCTTTTAATAAAATTATTTTAAAAAATAAGTTTGATTTCACATGTTGACGATTAAGACAGTCTGGCTGTTGAGCAAAAGGTGCAATAGCTAGTATGAGAGCGCATGTGTGTCTATAGCTTAGGAAAATTGCATATATGTGTGGAACTGCAATTGATGCAGAGGTGTATGGTGGAGTCTATGCTAATTTTCAGTTAACGCTTCAGGAAGTCTGTGGTTACTTCAGTGGGACAATACCAAACCTCGCTCAGCATGACTCACAGCAATAACAACATGGCTTTATAGACACAAAATATGTATATGTGTATGAGTGTGTGTGTGTGTGTGTACTTGACTGGCCTGACTGCAGTCCAGATCTGTCTCCGACTGAAAATGTAAGAAGCACCACGAGGAGGAGAATCAGACGACAACCACAGAGTGCTGAAGAGATGAAATCTTGTATTCATCAAGAATGGTCACAGATTCCTCTTGCAAACTGCAAGAATTAGTATCTTTAGTTCCCAAATGACTAAAAGAATCATTAAAAGGAACAGTGTTGTACCACAATGGTAACATACTGTACCTGTATTAAAGCATTTCCCCCTTGTTTTTCAGTGCATTGCTGTCAATACCTTGATATTTGATATCAAGACATTGATAATTATTTCCTTACACTAAATTACACATTTCAGGTTTTATTGCATTTTAGAAAATTTCTCAGCTTTTCTGGAAATGGGGTCTGTATGTTGCAGGTGCAGTAGTATCAGGTTTTTAATTTAATTAACCCTGAAGAAACCCTCCATTCTGTCTGTGTGATCTCACTTGCCATCCCTCGGCACACAGAGATGCTTGTTTTAATTCAACCAGCATGTCAAAGGTTGAAATGGCTGTGTGAATTGAGAACTGACCTATATCTGTCAGGCTGTACAACAGGTGCTCTTATGAAAGTAAATACAGTTGGTCGTCAAGTTCCCTTTGAGAGGGGAATTACAGTAAAACCAGCATCCCTGAGGTGCCTCGGGAGCAAGACTCACAGACTCAATTAATAAACCCACCTTCCATTTCCAGCATTCTTCTTCCTCTTGAACATGTTGAGCAGGCTGTTGCTTCGGCAGGCTATTTTGCCATCGCCAACATGCATACGCACAGCATCCGAGGTGGTGAATGCGCTGCGCACATTCCGCTCTGGTTTGGCAATGATGATGTACATCTTTGGCGTGAACATGCACCCCAAAGCTACAGTCACACTTAAGCTCACAGAGAAGGATGTAGTGATAATCTTGTAGTTGCTGCCAAAGTAGATTGGCACAAATGCTAGCCAGATTATGCAAGTGGTGTACATGGTGAAGGCGATGTACTTGGCTTCATTGAAATTTGCGGGAACGTTGCGGGTCTTAAAGGCGTAGTAGGTGCAGCTCATGATGAGCAGACCGTTGTAGCCAAGTGGAGCTACAACACCAACATTGCTGGTGTTGCAGATCAGGAAGACTTCTCTGATGCTTGGGTAGGATTTGATGGGTTCAGGAGGCTCCATGACAATGAGAGTGACTTCCAATGTTAGCTGGACACTGATCAATATGGAAGCAATCACCACCTGAGCCCAAGCGCTCATGAATCTCGGCTTCCTGGTGCAGATCTTCTTCTTGCTGCCTGCAAGGATTCGAGCGATACGATTGGTTTTGGTAACCAGGGCTGAATAGCACATGGCAGCAGAGAGTCCAACAAGAAGTCTCTGGAGGTAGCAGGAAACCACGGTAGGACGGGCGATGAGGGTGAAAGGACACAAGTAGCCCAGGAAGATACCTGCTAGGATGATGTAGCAGAGCTCCCGACTGGAGGATTTAACCACAGGTGTCTCACGGTACAAAACAAAGATGAAGGTGACGAATGATGTCACCAGGATGCCTAGGCAGGAGAAGACCACCTGGATGATGGATTCTGGGTTGCTCCACTCCAGGTAACGCAGGGGGATTGACTCACAGCCTTGCAAACGGAAAAACACAAGAATAAAAACAGAGCCACAATACACTGAAAGCTCCTTATACATATTTTATTATATCAGCATGAGCTTGGTAGTTAGATTCCTTTATCATCAACAGGAAGGGGGTGAATAAAAGGTAACTTTCAAAGCGAAGTTAAAGAACTTAAAGCTCTGTTACATGGGGAAATTAAAACTTAATCAAAAGCATCTTAGCCTAAGAAAATACAGTAAGTTCCAAAGTAGGTTTTTAGCTCAACTATAAATAAACGCCTTTCAGCTCAGCTATGGCCAGGCTGACTGCAGCCAGCAGAGAAGAGGCTGGTGCAGCAGGACACAGTAAATAACTGCATATTTCATGGATCCAAGTAAGATCATCTTTCTGCCTCAATCTGCGAACGCACTTTGAATATCTATATAATTCATTATTGTTTTATTTATTCATTGTATAGTGGCAGGATAGTTAGAGTTGGAGAAGAGGGCAAGAATGTTTTTATGGCAACCTTTCAATCCATATTATACCATTTCTGTCTGTCTAAACACCATGCACTAAAGAAAAATAAATAAATAAACAACAGCGTCAAGGCGAGATGATCCTATTAAGAAAGTGTCTTGTCTTTGAACAGCGTACAAGGCCTCTGAAAGTGGGCCAGAGGAGCGGTGAGTGAAGTAGGGCTGCTGTCGGATAAAATGGTGAAGATGATGAATGTGCTCTCAGGTGTCATGGGAAAGCCATGAAAATAGGGCAGAACAGGTTTGTAAAATAGCACTGCAGGAATTTTGGAGGGCCAAGCTGTGCGAGGTACAGTAGTACCAGTAGGAGGAGGAGAAATCAAAGCTTGGAGGAACTTTTTACACAGTTTCTTGTAACTGGAAGGAATCACCATTTATCTCTGGAATGATTCAGTTATGTTGGAAGAAAAACAAATTACAACCATCTAAAGAAAAAAAATGTTGTGTTTTAAACTGATTGAGTATTTAGTTTTGGACTAATTTAAATGTTTTTTTTTTTTTAAGTGACACAATTCTGGGAAAAGATTCATTCTCTTTCTAGCTGAAACTGAGTCACTCAAGGGTAAGGACTAAAGTGATTTTCTGCAATTTTGTGTCTTTGACACAAGTTTATTAAATTTTTTGAGTATACTACAGAGTAAATTATTTCACGCACTCAACAACTGCTTTCTTATATTACGTTCAAATAATGAGCAAAACTAAACTAATTTAGACACTCACAGTCTGGTCACATGTAGCGTAAACGTGCATCTTGTGTCAGCACAATAGAAAATTCTAGGTGCATCATCTCTGGCATTAAAATGCATCTCTGCATGTGTATCCACTTGTTATCAATGATAATTTTCCCGCTCTATATGCCAATAACTGCATAGACTTCATCACACAAAGCTGTTGTGGTCAGCAAACAGAACACCAGGAGTAATTCTGCTAACAAGCTAAATTCGTGACCTGAAAAAATTATTTATAGATTTATGCTTGAGACCTGCTCGAATCAACTCAACACTGGATCTCAATGTGAAAACATCTAAAAGCAAGAAAACCAAGAGTTTTAAAACCTGCAAAATATAACAAGGAGTGATGGGCAGCTGCCAGGATCTACAGGATGCAGCTTGACAAATATCGCTTCATAGTCAGGAACAAACAAAACCCATGGGTTTCTGTAACTGATGCATCCTGCACATTTGAGCTAAAAGAAAAAAAGGATCTGCTTTGTGTAACACATAAAAGCAAATTATGGGATGTGCAATAATGAGCTGTTAAGTTACAGTATCCAAATAATATGGTAATACATGATGTGCAATAATTAGTTAATGTGCAAAACAAAGTCACTAATGTTTCAAATTACTAGTATGATGCAGTGACAGTCATTGAATTATGATGTAAGAGGGAATTTATGGCTATTAATGTCCATAAAACAGCCTGACATCTGCTGGGAGGAAAAGACCTCCTGTAGTATAAACTTTGGCATTTTCAGTATGTAACCGATTGTGCAGTATTGTTGTGTTGTGTTCTGTTTTGTCTACTCTAAGTCTAGGGGTTTGTTCTGTGGAAAACAATTTCCCCTCCGGGACAAAAAAGTCTAAAGTCTAGCTGAACGTTCTCTGCTGAAGCATTTTAGAGGACATTATACAACAACAACAAAAAAGGAAGAACTGAGACTGAAGCCAGTCTGAGAAAAAGATCTATCCTTTTACACATCCTCACTTTCATGAGAACTGTCTAAATGAGATTATTTGTTCAGGGCTTGAATTATACTGGGGCTTTCGGGGAAGCCTTATTTTTGCACGTGCACCGCGACTTATATTAGCGCAAGTAGCGCTAATTTGAACCCTGATTTTTTTACATGTTTTTTAGGTCTGTTCTGCCTATTCAGCCTAAGTTGTCATTAGAACTGATTTTCTTAGTCATCATAGAGGGGTTGGGAGATTTCCTTTAGATGGAGCTAGTCAACCTATTTCCCACTGCCTCTTTTCTGTATTTTACTCAAGACTATTTTTGTACTATTCTCTAAAGGACACTGAAGTCATCTGCCAAGCTGCTTTTGTTCCAAGCAGGTAAGGGTTCAAAGAAACAGGTAAGTGATGTACAAACATACCTTCTAGTTCTTTGTCAGGCCACCAGCCCAGCTCACAGGCCTTGCATGTGAACTCATCCTGGACATACTCATTTTCTTTGCAGGCAGTGCAGATCCAGCAGCAGCTCACTTCTCCTTTCCGTATGACCTGGTTGATAAACCATTGCAGAGAAAATGTTTTTGTCTTTCTTTTTTCTTTTTTTAAATGTAAGACTGCATCAATCCAGGTCAAAAGGAGACCGACTAAATAGTTGACATTGATTTATAACACAGTAAAATTAAAGAACAACATATGACCCCCTTTATAAATTGTTCCATATAACATATATAATATGAATATTTATATTTATAAATATGTAGTGAAATGCAGCCAGAGAGCTGTTTTACTGCAAGAAAAACACATTTACAAATTGTTTCACTGCAGTGTTAAATTTCTTTGCACGTGTAAATAATCAACAGATCAAATTCAATCCATAACCTGAATAACACAGTCTGGTCATTTGCATATGACCCAAACCTTGATCTCTCCTTTGGAGCAGGGCTCACTGCAGACTGAGCGGACCATGTTACTGCTGTTCATCTGGATCATCTCATCATCCAGACTGAGAATCCCCTCATGCCAAGAGCCAATATTGATGTAGTCATAGACGCCAGGCACCATACGCTGGAAATTCATTATCTCATACCTGAAAAAGAAGAAGACAAAGCTGTCATTTTAGCTGTCAAATAAGGACTTTATGAAGGATATAAAGAAGAACTTATTAGCTGAGAGATACTAATCAGGAATTATCCTTCCCAAGTAGAAATGAGATCACTGAAATTATTGCTTTTCTGGAGTATAACTGACTTAATGTTAAAAGTCTTTTAGCTATGGCATTTAAAATATTACTGCCCACTAAACATTTGCAGATGTACATGTCCCTAAATTGAATGCAAGCTGTGCAAAGAGACATGTCCAATTTCATTAGATGAGACACTCTGAAGCCCTTTGGGGACATCGTCCATCAGTTGACATCCACAACATCCATGGTGCTGTATGTCATTTTTGTTGTTCATGTTAATGAGGTGGGAAAAAAAATCTTTACTAAACTCTCTGACATAAGAATCTGCAATTATTTGGAGATTTCATGGAACAATATTTTACTCACAACAGAGCATAGAAAAGAAATCAAATACTGAAAATGAGAAATTTTACTTTAACTGACCTGTTTCATCCCACGACATAGGACCTTAATCATGTTATAGATTAATTGGTTTCATTTGTTCATTTAAAATTTTATTCTCAACACTGCAATACAAGTGAGTTTTCCTTTTTTCTTTTTCAGAAAATTCTGTGTCTGTGTCTGCTACCGCCGCGTGATACAAAATTATCAGGGCTAAAGTGTTTCTTTTGCTCATATTCTGCCATGCTTTGTTTGCACTTATATCACAAATTACACTATTATTCAAAATGATCCCCACATTTTCATAAGTACCCATAAGCCAAATCAGTATACTATTCAAGAATGTTCCAGTCTCAGGTATGAAGAGTGGGTTTACCTTCCAGGTGAGTCTCCATTCTCATCGAACCATATGTCCTCTCCAGACACACCCGCAAAGGACGTTTTAAGAAGAAAATCCAATAAGTGGCTTCCATCAATAGGCTTCATGGCGTCACAGAGCCCCACGTGGCCAGGACAAAGGTGAGAGTGCATATCATGCAGCCCGTGGGCCATGGCATAGATGGCATTGATGACAAAGCCCATCTTGCTGTCTTGTACATAGTTGTCCTCCAGACTTTCATAACCTGCCCACACAGCAGACAACAGTAAGAACTCATCTTCAACACAAAAGAAGGAAGAAGCCTTACATGAGGTGCTTCACTGGTGCAAGCAGTAGCATGTTCTAAGTCTTTTTTAAATTTCATGTTTACCCAACAGGTTGTCTAGCATGATGTAAGATATTACAAAGGAGTGATAGGGTGCTCACAGATCCATGTGTTGTAATTGTTCTCTGAATTCAGTCAGCTTGCTACAAGCATCTTTGCCTCTGTGGGAGGGTGCTTTGAAATAACTGGAAGCCACAGAAAATGGCTTTAAAGAAGCCATGTTGCCATAGCAAGGCTATTCACTCCTGGATTCATGAGTCAGGATTCAATTAGAGCTAGTCAAACACTAAAAACTTGTTCCACTAAGATTCTGTCTTCTGCTCAAGCAAGAACCATAAACCAACAATTTTCATGTATCTGTTTTTTTCCTCACACAAACAGGATGAGTGAAAGAGACTAAAATGATTGATATTTGGATACAAACAGTATGTGTTGTTCAAACACACCCTATCAGTTCAGTGTAATGCAAGCTGGAAGCAAAGCAATTTTTATAAAGGTAAGACTAACTTCAAAAATCTACACAATGCAATCGGTATATTTTGGTGAAACAGTAGACCACATACAGACTGTATGGTTGGCAGGCACTGAATACAAACAATTTCTCTCTCAATCAAAAGTGTTTTTTCCTTTGTCAGAACAGAAACCAGTTTTGCAGAAATGCTGCAGTTTTCACTACTTAAGTTGCAAATAGAAATAATCAAATAATTTCCAGCATTTACCTTCACTCTGTCACCTCATGCTAATAAATAGTATCAGGTTATTTAAAATTACATCACTTAATAATAACCGCATAACCTCTAAATTCACCGGCTTGTTTTTACAAATGAGAATTAAAACTTCCAAATTTAGGCTGATAAATGCTGCCTGCTCAGTAAAAACTCAGAGCAACAACAACAATAAAAAGGTTCACTGTTTGTTACCAAGATTAAAATCTTGTTTGGATTTGTTCCATTATTTTATTTTTTTATCACATTAACAGAGTCATTTTTCAGCTAATACTTTGGTGAATTCACAGGCCCTCTATTAATATCATATCATAATTTTTTGTACATATCCAAACCACTGTTCTCGCTCCCACCTCTTAAAATTGTTTAGCTTAGTCCCATCTGACCAAACAATGCTTTTCATATCCATCAAGCTTCTTTTCATGCAAAGTTTTATGAGCAGCAAACAATGTTTGTTCATGTTTTTGTTTTGTTTTTTGCTTGGAGGCCATCCAGAGGTTAATGTTACTGAGCTATCCCAGAAACTCTGATTTTCACTGATAGCTCCAAGTCTGACTCGCTTGCCCATCTGTTTTTAAGCTACATGCAGCTAGTTTGAATATAAGAGTAGCTACATCATTGGGACAATGCCTCAATACTGCTTCAACTTTGTTTCTCTGGCAGTTCTTTCCCATGTAGAGTTACAATGCACACATGTAGTGGCATTGCTCATAGTACACAAAATTTAGGTATTTACCAGTGATTTCAGAACGACTTCACGCTCATGCAGTTTGAATAACTTGAAATTCCAAGTTCGCTTAACTTTGTTTCACTGATCCCAATTTCCTATTGTCTGATGAAGATATCTTTCTCCTTAGAAGCCTAGAAGTTCATTGTAGTCTTTCTAAAGTGTTTGTTTTGATTGCTTATGCAAGGATGTGGTACGATTTTGAATAATTTGTTGATTCTTCTTCTTGAAGTTTGCATTTTGTATGTATTTTCCAATTCACATTGCTTGGTTTTTTTTTTTGTTTTTTTTTTAATCCCTCGTTTTTTTTAGTTAAAATGTATAAGTGAAATAGTCATTTCTTCATTCAGCACTGCCTGTAAGACAGGATTCACCTGCTGTAACACAGCAGCATTTCACTGCATGATGTCTTTATGAGCATAATCCGTTGCTGCTGAGTTTGTTGCTGCTTGCGTTATATCAGGTAATGATCACTTCAAAATGACTGCTGGGAAAATCACTGCCTGTGCAAACAAACATATAAACAGTAATTTTAGCTGGGTAGCAGCTGGGGGAGCATCCGAGGGGAACAGCTGGTGATGACCTAGTTTAACAGCTCCTTGGATTTGATGCTCGCCGTGCTCTCTGAGCTGTGTGGGTTTCAGTCATGATGCAGTGATGTCATGATGTCAGCATGCAAGCAGGGGACCTACTGCTGCACGTTGGAATTATTTGGCTGCATGATAACTGGATCTTCTCTGCATAAAATATGGACTGAGCTGCACAATTTCTGAATTTGCATGCAAATTAAGCCAGATCGGACAGTTATTGGGCTGTTTTACAACCGTCTTAAAGCTAAAAAGGGTGTGACAGCACAATATGACAGCAGACTAGATCCAATTGTTGGGCTCTCATATCTCAAAAAAACATCCCAATAGCTTCATATATAAGAGGTAAACTGAGATTAATTGTGAATGCAATGAAATGTCATCACTGCACAATAATAATCCTATCATAAATCTTAATGTCAGTCAACCTCTATGTATATTTTCAAAGTGAGGATCATTATGGATCCATTCAGAGGGATTCACTCACCGTCTTGGAGTTCTATACCAAAATGAATTAAAACAAATATATAAACAATGAAAAAAACAAAACAGCAAACAACAACTCTATTTCCACTCATGAGTATTATAATAGCTTTTTTTGGAATACAAACTTTCACAGAAATTAATCAAAAGCTAAAAATATGTGCATCCGAAACAAGAGATTTGAGTAAAAAAAATGCAAATGGTGCAAAAGAAATAAGATCATATCAACAGCAAGAAAAAATGCAATGGCAAAAGCAAATTCACATAAATATCTATCAACATAAATGTAAAGGAGTCCTTTTATCTTTTACTGCATGCATCGTTTTTATATTTACGTTTATCAATAGGTTTAAAAGTGACAGATTTTAATATCTTATTTTTCAAATACAAGGTTAAACACATTTACGTCCTTACAACTTGGGACTGAAAACGTAAATATATGTGCCTTTGGAAAAAAAAATATGAAAGAAGAAAAAAACTGTGAGCATGTAAAAAATTTTGGAAACATGCTTATTGAGCACTGTTTCAAGAAACCAAAAACATAAATAAATAAAAACAAAAAAACTAGAGCTAAAGCATAAACTATGTTCCTTTGAAAAATGAGAAGCATATAATTTACCTAGATCATCATCCTCTGTGGAGCCAAGTATCACACAAATGAACAATATGAAAAAAATATGTGTTACTAGAGTGACTTGGAGAGAAATCTACCCTCTGGCAGTCTAATTCATATTTAAAGAGTGTGTTCCACTTTATGGGGCCTTATGGAATTGTCCTGTGGGCATTGAATACATCAAAACAGTAAGCCAATTCTGTTAACCAGAAAAAAAAAAAACTACAGAAAATATCCTAATAGCTGAAAGAGCTGTTTAGTTACCTGAGCAGTTTCGTGCA
The DNA here is from genome assembly GCA_037177495.1 of Rhadinocentrus ornatus. Classification (NCBI taxonomy): domain Eukaryota; kingdom Metazoa; phylum Chordata; class Actinopteri; order Atheriniformes; family Melanotaeniidae; genus Rhadinocentrus; species Rhadinocentrus ornatus. The sequence continues at coordinate 19,644,247 of JBAMHW010000022.1, read as the reverse complement.
TAATTCAAATTCTCTTGCGGGTGTCCAGGAAGGCGGCACTGAAATCGGTACTGCCAGAACTCTGGGAACCATGGGTTGCGGGTGTTGGTGCCTAGCTTGAGCTTCAGGAAATAATCATCAAAGGAGGAGACCTCTTCAGAATGCAGCTTTACAGTGATGCCACCCACCGCCTCCTGCTCATATCCCTCCACCACCTCGACTCGGTCAGCCCAGCCATCACTGCAGAGAGGAACACACTCCAATCAATGTCCAGAGCAAGACCCCCGGTTTGTGCTGCACACTTGACATTTGTCCTTATATTAAAATTAAATTAAACTAAAATGTCATGCCTCCTTTTATCACAATCATTTATTTAATTATGATGTATTAAGGTCAAACTTTATGCAAATTCATAACAAGATTTTTCAACTAAATCTAAACGGCAAATCATGCCAACAACACATAAAGTTGGGAGGCAAATAAGGTATATTGTACAGTCAATGCAATTATTGGTGAAAGGTAACATAGGGAATAAAAGGAGCATTCAACAACATATTTCCATGTAAGGATGGTCCTTAAGATTCTGTGCCAAACACTGTCGGAGCATCTAAAAAAATATATTTTAATTCAAGATTGCAAAGAATCTCTACAGAGCTAAACAAAGCATTATATTGTAAAAAGATTCAGGAAGTCTGATGACATGAAGGCCAAGGATGGAAACCACTGCTGGATGTGGTGACCTTTGAGCCCTCAGGCTGTACCGCACGAGAAACTGTCACAGCGATCAATACAGCCACATGGGCTCAAGAGTAACTTGGAAAACTATTTTAATTCAACATAAGCCACTGCTGCTGTATGCAGAAATATAACCTGAAGCTGTGTTACACAAAAAGATAAATAAATAAAAAAACTATGAAGACACACCACTGAGTCCACATTTTAGTATTAGCATAAATCTGGTATTGGGTTGTACCTGTAAAAGGTACAAAAGCCCAAACCTAACGGTACGATTGTGTTTTACTAGCCTGTAACAACTGTAAGTTAAATAATAGGCAAACTGATGTTACACAAAGGTAAACATGCCTCTATTCCAACAATTAGTGGCGTATGTTTCCAGCATTAAATTCTAGATAGTTAAAAAAAACTAGATAGTTTGTATTTTAAAATTGAAGTCAGTAAGAAATGTGAAAATATGAGTTTTTTCCATTTGTATTTGTTCAGTTAGGTTCAAATGAATTAGCAAATTACAAATTAAAAATTTTACAACTTTGTACATCAATATCTGTAACCAGCAAAAGTATGAAACCTTTTGCTTTCCGCATCAACCATGTTGTTCAGTCCTGCCTTTCAGCTGGGGGTAATTCAGCTGATAATGTTTTAAATCCATCCATCCATCCATTTTCTGTACCGCTTGTTCCCATTAGGGGTCGCAGGGTGAGCTGGAGCCTATCCCAGCAG
>JBAMHW010000022.1:19627680-19639375 GCA_037177495.1 Rhadinocentrus ornatus | reverse complement strand
TAGATAGATAGATAGATAGATAGATAGATAGATAGATAGATAGATAGATAGATAGATAGATAGATAGATAGATGAACCTGCTGTAAACAACAAGAAAGAAAGAAATTCTTGGATGAAAGCTTTTCATCTGTTTTTATCCCTCCCAAAAAACCAAAACAACACAAAAAAAGATACTTGTCTGACAAACCCGGAGCCCCTGTGGGAAAACATTCTCTAACAAACCTGCCAATTAGGAGGAATTCTCCGGCTACACCGAGCCGTCTCATGGCCATAAGCAGGCCTCGGACTGTCATGCCTTCACAGAAGCAAACAACGACTCTGGCTTTTGGCAGACGCTCCCGCAGTTTTCTGAGCAGCCTGTCGAAGTGCTTCTCTCCGGCGTTGCTGTAGATCTTGTCAGAATGAGCGATGCAGAGGCCTTCCTGCGAGGCGAGCTCTTTGAACACTTCCATCCCGCTTTCTCCATAGTTACCTAAGGGAGACAGGAGGAGTTGTCAGGCGGGGTTCATTCACAGGAGAAAGGTAATGACCACGGAGCTTTCATTCATAATCTCACTCAACTGCACAAAATTAGGGAAGTTCCACTGAACAACAAATCTCTTCTTTTGGTGTATGAATGACTCAGTGTGTCCTCATATATATGGAACCAGGAGAAGTGCTATAAGAACAGAGTGAGTTTTTAATTTTAACAAATTTAGTCATTTCTGGTTGGCTGTCCAGGTGTTCACAGTCAATCAGCTATAACGACATTCATAAACTCACCAAACAGGCTTGACTAAATTGCTTAATTTAGGATTTTATCTTGTCAAAATGACAAACAGGCCTTTATAGCTGAGAACAAGGGAAGCTTGCCAGGTTTTTGATTAGATTAGCTCTTTTTATACTTGTCTTCATACCCCATCTGCAAAAACTCAAATTTAGGTATGACATTTGACTCAACTCTGTGGAATTATAATTATTGTAATCGCTGTCTGAATTACATGCATTTGATAAATGGTTTCCACTTCACGTTTCTGTTAATGTGAACAGATAAAAGAGCAGAGGATAAACATATTCTTTAAAAAAATCAAGATGAAACAGTTTTCAACATTTAAAGCAAGATAATCGTGTTATTTTTTATTCATGCAATTTTACAGCACTTTTACTGCAGTATCAGAACCTAATGATCATGTTGGGGTGTAGACTCCTTAAATCTTCTACCCACATTCAGCAACCATCTCAGGAGCTTTCATCCAGATATTTATTCAACAGTAAAAGACAAAAGGAAATTAAGTGTTTTGAGGTCGCCGTTGTCTCAGTCTGTAACGTAATGCTGGAGTTCAATTTGAGGTCTGAAAGACCAAGAACATGTTCAAAGAAACAACTCAAAGGATTTGTATATTAAAAAAAAAAAAAGAAAGCAAATGACAAACCCTGTTTGACTGTAAAATGCCTGAAGGTTGATTTTTCAGACTCTGAAGTGGTGATGCTCTCTACTGCTGCCAAGCTGTTCTACACAAAAATGACCTTCACAGAGAAAACATCCGAAGGAAACCTCTGCTGCCTCATCACTGAATACCCAGTGTCAGAAGTTTGCAGATATATTTCCAAATCCAATTTGGGATGCAAGCATCACAATATCTTAAAACAAAACAAATAAGCTGTGGATAAATAAGCTTGAACACTTAAAATCCATGATGGGTGATCTCGAGATGTGCATGCTGAAGGTTTACACAAAGCCTTAATGACCTGAACAATTTTGAAAATCTTTTCAAAGACCTCCAAAGACAAGTTCATCCAGGCTGACCTTGAATTAAATTTGTAATTTTCCAATTAGCCCATTAAAAAGAGCTCTTAATGAAAAAAGTAATCCTTAAATATATGCTAATCATTTTCAAAAAAATTAAAATGTTTTTCTTCCAAATATCAAACATTTGGGTGAAAGGAAGGAAAGCAACAAGTATTCAGAGTAGAGAAGAACAAAGAAAAAGGAAAGGAAATTAAGTGACATAATGAAGAATTTATTTGTTTTCTCTTGCTTTGCTAAAGCACTATTTGGGAATGGTTTGCAGAGTAGCTAATAAAACTCCTGCCAGGATGACAGAGGAGGAAAAAGAGGGAAAAGAAGAGGTAAAAAGAAACTTCATGCTTTCCTTCAAAAGAAAGCCCCACAAGATCTCAGCCTTTTCTTTCCTCCTCTGAAACTACTCGCTACTGAAGCTAACATCAAAAGGATGTGTTAAGGAAAGAAACCTGACTACTATCTGCAGCCACCTGCTGTTAGAACAGCAGTCTATATTTGTCATCTTTTTTTTAACAAAATGAAACAGTTAGTGCAAAAGAAAACAAAAGACTAAATCATTGTTCGCCTTGCACTCAGAGGTGGTTCAGATCTCCTTTCTCTGAGGGGCTTTCTCAGCTCCTCAAGTCTTTAATGTCCTTTCTGCACTTCTGTGGCCTTTTGAAGATTAAATAAACAGCATTATACCTGAACTGCAGATCCATTAAAGAAGCATTGCATCAATTTAAAAAAAAACAAAAAACTTAATTTTGTTAGTCACATAGAGGCTCTGCTACTACTCTGCTTACTAGAACATTTGCTGTATTTTTGTGGCACTATTTTGATTTACAACACGTTTTTGTTTGCAACTTTTGAGAATTTATTCTGTTGGGATTCATACAAGTAACATAGGCTGAATGTCTCAGCCTTTACTGTTCTACTTTTGACTGCCACACTATATGGAAGTGTAATTTTCCTTTTAAAAAGGCTTACCCTCTGTATGAACTGCAGACACATAGGTCCAGTTGTATCGTTTGACAATGTCCACCAGGGCTCTGGCTTGAAGAGTGTCTGAGGGCACAACCCTGAGAAAGTACTTGAATAGTGTCTTGTCACTAAGGTCTATACTGGTTGCAGAATAAGCGATCTGTGGTATGTTGAACAGCTGGAGAAGGTTTTGGACTTGAATTGCAACAGAGCTGGAGCCGGGTCCGATGACTCCTGCAATGGGCTTCTTGGTCGATGGTGGTTGACTAGAGGGTGCCCCTTCAATGCACCACTTGGAGCCCTGTGAGTCATCCCGGATAGAGATGAGAGAGTCCCGTATGAACTCGATGCTTTGCTCCAGAGCCACTGAGGAATGCCAGCAGGAGTCCCTGATCTCACAACCCAGGGTGATGTTGGGTAACAGGTTGGGGTCAGAGTTAATCCGATCCAAGGCGTGGAACATGGCCTCTACTCTTTGGATGCCGTACTGCTCGCGGACTTCTCCACATTTCCTCTCTGCCACCTTCTCAGCTGAGGGTTGGTGGTGAACAGAAAACAGGGCACCGATTATAACATCCCCATCCATCCTTGCCACCAGGCGAGTGGCAGAATTTGGCACAATTGACCTCTCATACTTCCCCTTGGATAAAACAAATGCCTCAAAGAGTAAAACAGGCAAATACAAAATACTGATGACAGTCAGGTGAATCATATTCGACATTGTACCACAGGTGCTGAGTTTAGAATCATGTCCCTTTTGCCATAGTAGAGGTCCATCAATCCTTTATGGATAAACGGGGAAAGGAACTCCGCTGATTCTTCTTAGCGTTTTCATCCTGTATGTGAAACATGAAGCATTAACATGCACGTTTCATTGTGCAAAAGTATATAAGAGCTGTCATCCTATACAATGAGTAAATGCCTAAAATGATCAAACTGAGATGTATATATTACATTTAAGAGACACAATATGCTGATCTGGATGACTCGAAGTAATTTTTGCAACAGGAAAAGCTTTTAAGTTTCAGCACCACGGACAGCTGCCTCTACTGCAGGTGAGGATCTGGGTTGATTCTTTTCTGTTTCTCCAACTTTAACCCCCACAAGCATCAAACACAAGACTTATATCCTTTCTATCTAATTCATATCCTCATCGTTTTACAGCTGACTACACCATGACGTTAAGATGGCTCTATTTACAGGACAAAACATTCAACACCGTCTCTTGCACATGCATAACAGGATGAAGATTAACTGGCAAAGCTACTGAATGCTCGAGCAATTTAAGGAAGAGAGGAAATGTATTTGAGTATGCTCAAATCTTATGGACTAGAAGACAAGACTTTACCTACCTGCTCCAGGCAGTTCGGAAAATAGTGGGTCTGTGACTGATGCAGCCACACTGGACTCCAGCTCTTCCGTTAAGAAAACACATAGGACTAACTCTCTCTCTTTCTCTCTACCTCTCTCTCTCTTTCTATCTGCACCGATCATGAGATGCCCCCTTCTTCTCTTCCTCGCTGCATCTTGAAAGCGGGTCACAGTCACTGCAGTGTCCCTGATTTGAAACCACAGTTCATACACGTCAGGGGGGATAATGACGCATTGATAAGTCATATTTTTGGGGCGAAATTTTGAGATACACAAGGCAAAATGTTTAAAGGGAGAGGAATAGGGCGGATGGAGCTCAAATAAACCGAGGTGGCTGCCCCATAGCAATGTCAAGTGGAAAGAAGTTTACACCGCAAATAAAAACTATAAAGGCACTCGTCAAACTTTACATGAATCATCCCCCCTGCATCGTGCTTGCCACTGACAAGTGTGATGCACACGCAATTCATTGCCGCAGCCAGAAAATGTAGATGGCGCTCTGCTACCACCGTGTGGCTACAATATAACTTAACACCTTCCGCTTCCTTGAAAAAGAAAAAAACAACTTTCTAAATAAATCTGAAAATGTATGAAGAGTTTTAGAAAACATTATAATTTTATTTTTTACTATTGCAAAAAACAAAGGTAAGGAATCAGGAATATTTAACAGGAAAAGAATAAATAAATAAAAACGATTTGCATTTAAGTGTTTGTTTTTTTTTTGGTTTTTTTTTTTGACCGACGCTATCATCTGTTTCTTACGTCACTTCCTCTGTTTAAAAATGGCGGACTTAAACATTTCGGTGTTTTGATGCGTTCCGCTGTGATTCCAAGAGCCGAATCAACATGAACCGACGTCTAATACAGCGATAATAGCCGGGACGGTTTTTGTCGGAGTTTTAAAAAAAAAGTAAATATACTTCTTTAAGTTAGCTCATTTATGTTTAAACAATGAAACGAGCAACGTTGTCTGAAAGTGCTTTCATTGTGTAACACTGTTCGTGCATTGTTGCAAGACTGCTTGATTTTTTAAAAGTCTTTATTTAGTGTTTCCTCAGACTAAACATATTTTGAGAAAATATTGAGGAAACGTTAAAACGGAAACCTCGTCCAGCATGTAAATAATTACGCTTATTGATGGCTAGGAGTTAATTCTACGCATTTTTAAGCATGTGTATCTTTAATTAAAACAGATAGCTTGAGATTTTGTTATTGCCCTGTCATAGATGGTTGATATATTTATAATAAGGATGGCTCTTGATGCACAAGTAGTGTCTTTAGCCACCATTGCTGACGTAGGTTGCTTTGTGTGATATGTCATTTACTGTCAGTTTATTTAACCTTTTTTTTAAGAAAACTTCATGGAAAACATAGATGAGAGAACAGTGATTTAGTCTCTCTCTCTCTTACACACACATACTACAGAAGAAGGCAGAAGCATGGTCAACTTAAATCTGTACCGAAGACCACGTTAAATTTTTCAGATTTAGAAAATATGGAAAAGTGTCTGTATACCAGGAAAATTGTTGAACCTCATTAAAGCCACAGAAGGCATAAAAAGAAAAGCAAACTAGGAGATATATTTATAAAGAATCAGAATTAACTAAACTTTCTTTTTTGTTTGTGTGTGTGTGTGTGTGTGTGAGAGAGAGAGAGAGAGAGAGAGAGTTCCTGAATAATTTAACATATTTTGATTTCTCACAACTTTGAACTACTAGACTGAAAAAGAAAATTAACAACTGCACTCTTAAATTCCATATAAGAGTGTAAGCATTTAGAGATGGAGAAAGACCAAAACAAACAGTCAATAAAAGAAATAGTAAGCCCATTATATAATTTCTTGCTCAAATAATAATAAAAAATTTGGTTCACATTTTGACTGTTAAAAAAAACAACTATGTTTTGTAATCACACAGCAGATTGAACCACAGAGGATGAGCGCAACCTGTGAACTCACCTCTTTAGAGCAGGCCTAAGATTGTAGTTAGGGGAATGAATGTCCATCAGTCCACATCTTGTTTTGCAGACATTTAACACTACTGGAACCATTTCAGCTCAGATCTGCTAAGCCGATGTGTACAATCCTCAGTTCTGGGCCGTCCTGTGAGAGTAATCAGCAGCCATTACTCACAGCAACATCAGACCATATCGCTGCTCTGTAACAAGAAGTGTTAACATGCAGGACATAGTCGCTTTTTACCATTTCATTGTACTCTTGTGGCTCTCTTGTTTTTCTATTTTGTCCAATATTGTTTTGTTATGTAATGAGTGAGCATATGTTTAATAATTATGTCTGGATTAATAACACAATAACAGTATTCTAAGAAAATACTATTGAAATAATTTCTTATGATGTATGTGTCATGTTTTTCAGTAACTGAACCCCAGGAAAATAATTTCGTTTAATTTTTCCTATTGTAGAAATTTGCTGTATGTTATTGATATAGAAGTAAATGCATGTAAAGTAGGAGAAAGCGTTTTACTAGCATTTTAAAACATGTGGTCTCTGTTTAGATTTTCATCATGAGCAGCCGAAGAAAGAGGGCCCCTCCTGTGAGGGTGGCTGAGGAAGCGAAGAGGAGGCTGGAATGGAACATGCTTGAGGACCGCAAGAATGAGATGAACCAGGAAGACGAGCAGACACCGTCCTGCACCCGTCTCTCTGTTGACCCCAGTCCCAGCAGCTCTTTTCTGTCCACCATAGATGATGTCATAGAATCTGCTTGCAGCCGCTCTGTCCAGTTTTCACAGGAAATTCCTGGCACATCTTCAGATAGCACCTCCACCTCTGTTTCCCTGGCACTCTCTGTGTTGCCAGCTTTTAAAATGGGCCACATCTGGAAGGCTCTTATTGGGGAGTTCAGTGTCCGACCAGCTTGGCTCCCATCTGACTATGAACAGAAAGCTTTCACACTCTACAGAATGGATGAGCAGCTCTGTCTCAGTTACAGCAGCTGCAAGGAGAGCTCAGGGCTGCAGTGGAGATCTGATGTGGACAGTTGTACTGCAGAGTGCAGCCTCAGTAGGATCCCACTGGAGGACTTTGATTGGTTGCAGAAGAGGACAGTGGTGCAGCTTTTCCACCAGACAAAAGAAGAAACAGTCAAGGTATGAAGGTGTTTCTGGTGGGATAGAATATTGACTTTGAAATATATACACATGTAAAAAGATATTACCTTCTTCTTCTCTTTGTCTTTTTGGGCAGGTGGGAATTTATCTGCTGGAAACTGGACTTGGAAAGCTGGAGTTCCTCAGTGAGGGAAATCCTCGTTTGAAGAAAGCAAATCAGCTAATGCAGAAATTAATGGAATATTTCTATGATTTTATCATTCCAGGTGGGTGTCTGAGGTCCAAGTCTAACAGTGACATTTCCCTTACATCCCACCTGGACACAGAAATGATTTTATTGCTGTATTTTCTATGTAGAAGTTGTAGACAATGAGGAAGAAGAGTGTGACACAGACCTGGAAAGGCAAAATGTGGAGGAGCTCTATGATTGTGTCAGGCATCTGCATCAGAAAGAAAGCAAGGAGTTGACCTATGATGTCCAGCACAAGGGTCTTATTCCTGTACTCAGACCCTACCAGAGTCAAGCTGTCAACTGGATGCTGAGAAAAGAGAAATACAGGAGCATAGCACCTAAAGGTACGCTCAAGGCCATGGGAACCTTTCTGCATTTTGAATTTTGACTGATGGTCAATTTCATAATCTTTTGAGACTGGAAAACTTATTTAGTTCTTTTCCATTGACACAACTATTTGTTATGAATTACTTTAAATTTTAAAGCTGACTCAGTACTCACTCTTTACAGAACAATTGCTGCATTTCCTGTGGCGGGAGTTGGTTACTTTGTGTGGCAAGAAGTTGTTTTACAACCCTTTTACTGGCTGGTAAGAACTCCGTATATCTTTCTATGAAACCTTTGTAAACATCCCAGAATAATGAAGTGGAATGGACTTAAGTTAAAGACAATTTAGTTTCCTCATGCATGAGGCCTGTGTCTCATCTGAACCTGTCTGTAAGGATCCACCGGGACTGTGGTAGCTCTGTAACCATGCAAAATGAGTGTACCATGCACTAAGAACACCCTTCAGGAATTCAGAAAAAACACATTAAACAAAGAATATAAACAGCAGAAGAACAATATTTTTCCCTGTCTTGAGGAGAAAATTTGCAGGAGAATCACTGTTATCTGCTCCTTTTTTCAGCCTAATTCGAGAATTTCCACTTGCTGGTGTTGAGTGGCCTGGTGGGATCCTGGCTGATGAGATGGGGCTTGGAAAGACTGTAGAAGTTTTGGCGCTTATCCTGTTTCATACCCGACAGGACCTGAAGCAGGAGGCCCTCACTCTGCCTGTTGTGAGCAGCATTGTTCTTTCCCCTCATCCTTTTACCAAAGAATTCTTTTATATTATCTGTTAAAGCACTCTTTTATACGTATAATATTCTAAAAATGTTTTTTTCTTTGTTTTATAGGGAAAATCTGTGAATTACTTTGTTCCACCTCCTCCGCTTGAAAGAAAGAAACTTATCCACTGCAAGACTGAAGCTCAGCCAAAAATGAAAATATCTTACCCAAGTATGTCACAGTTTGAGTTCTCTCAAACAGCCCAAAACAGTGACTCAACTTTAATTTACATCTTTAAAAATCTTTTTTTATTCTTCTGCAGCTGTACGTGTCATGCTGCTCACTGCGATAAAGGAGATGCGAACTGGCAAAGGAGCCTCAGTCAATGCTGTCTTCACCTACATTCGTGCCACCTATGGCTACGACCTCCTAAAGAACCGCAATCACATCAAGAAGACGCTGGCAAAGCTCATAGATGAGGGCATGGTTGACCGGGTAAAAGGCAGAGGCTTGGCGGGATCATTCAAGCTGGGAAAGAACTACAAAGAAACAAAGAAAACATTAGCAGGAGTATCCAAGTTTGTAAGAGTAAAGCACTTCAAGTACAAATGCTTTATGCTACAAATATTACTTTGTTGTATTGTCTGAGCTTGATCTGCATTTGTCTTTGTTAGACCTCTAAAAACACAGAGATCACGCCCAGGAAAATGATTCAGAGACGAGCAAAGGAGAAGGCAGAAGCAGCTCTGCAGAACTCCCTCTCAGAAGATCAAAGAGATCTGAGTCCTTCATCTGACTGTCCTGCAGCAGAGGAACCTGAAACAAAGGAGTGGGATGAAAGTCTGCATGACAAAGCAGATCAAACAGATTACATGCTGGATACTTCGGCTGTGCCTTTGCAGATGTCTCAAGATAAAAGTGAGTCAGGCATGCAGGCTGTGCCCAAAATTGATGATTTACCTAAAAAAGGGGGAGAAGTCCTTCAGCTTGATTCACAGGAGGAGGCAGAAACCCCGACTAGAGCATCTGTAGTCCCTTTCAACACCTCAGACTACCGCTTTGAGTGTATCTGTGGAGAACTGGGGATCATTGACTACAAGGCCCGCGTTCAGTGTATGAACTGTCAGCTGTGGCAGCATGCAGATTGTGTCAACTATAAAGAAGAAAGTCTTAAAACGACACCTTTCTACTGCCCTCACTGCCTGGTAGCCATGAAACCAGTGTCTACTGGTGCTACACTCATTATTTCTCCCAGCTCCATCTGCCATCAGTGGGTGGAGGAGATCAACCGGCACATCAGGTCCTCCTCCCTACGAGTACTGGTGAGTCTCTTGATAGATATTTTATCAGCAATTTAATATTGTGACATTGTCTTTGCAGTTGCATAAAACTCAGCGAAAATACTGTTGAGGTTTTTAATCCATCTTCCTCCCTGTCAGGTTTATCAGGGTGTAAAGAAACATGGATTTATCCAGCCGCGTATGCTCGCAGAGCAGGATGTGGTCATCACCACCTACGATGTGCTTCGCTCTGAGCTCAACTACGTTGACATTCCTCACAGTAACAGCAAAGACGGACGCCGCTTCCGCAACCAGAAGCGTTACATGGCCGTACCCAGTCCCCTGGTGGCCGTGGAGTGGTGGCGCATCTGTCTGGACGAGGCCCAGATGGTCGAGTGTCCCACTGCAAAGGTGAGTTGGAGGAAATCCAAATCGTGTGTTGTATCTGGCAAGTTTTGTTTTTGTTTTGTTTTTTTAAATAAAATGCTTTATTTGACTTTTAAAAAAAATTATAATTAAGCTGTTAATTCCTTTTTTTTTCTCAGGCTGCAGAAATGGCTCTGCGTCTCGCGTCTATCAATCGCTGGTGTGTCAGCGGTACTCCTGTCCAAAGAGGCTTGGAAGGTGATCCATGTTTTGTTTTGTTTTTTTGTTTTTCCTCTCAGCTCCAATAAATGATTAAAACCTTTTTAATAAGCTGACTTTGGTTTCTAGATCTGTATGGCCTTGTTCTTTTCCTCGGAGTTGACCCATACTGGGTAAAACACTGGTGGGACCAGCTGCTTTATCGCCCCTACCGACGTGGAAACTCGCAACCTTTGTACAACGTAATTGCTCAGATTTTATGGCGGTCGGCTAAAAAAGACGTCATTGATCAGGTAGGAGTGTAAAAGTTCTGCATCTTTCTGTAGCCTTCCTTAAATTTAATTAGCCAGACTTGAATTATTTCTTTTGAATAAACTGTTTTCAGGTGCCTTTCAAAGACCAATAAACCAAAGTTTTTGTGTTTTTGTTTCTTTAGATTCAAATTCCTGCTCAGACAGAAGAGGTCCACTGGTTGAACTTCTCCCCCGTTGAGGGACACTTCTACCACCGCCAGCACGAGGTGTGCTCCCAAGATGCTTTGGTCAAACTCAGGAAGATCTCGGACTGGAGCCTGAAACTTGGCAGCCTCGACCGCCGTACTGTCAACACCATTCTTTATCCGCTGCTGAGGCTGCGGCAGGCCTGCTGCCATCCACAGGCCGTAAGGGGGGAGTTCCTGCCTCTGCAGAAAAGGTAGACATAAGAGGTCTCTTGTTAAAGCAGCTGCACCAGTTAATTACCAGTGTAACTTGAATAAATAGAGCACCACAGAGCATCTAGCGACCTTTTTGTCAGTAAAACATCTTGCAGTTGTGTTTATTTAAAGCTGTAATTTGCATTGGAGGATTTGTTAAGTGGGTTTGTCTGCGTTCCTCCCCTCCCAGCACCATGACAATGGAGGAGCTCCTCAAGTCCCTGCAGAAGAAATGTCGAGTGGAGTGTGAAGAAGCTCACAGACAATTAGTGTGCGCTCTCAATGGCCTGGCTGGAATCCACATCATCAGAAGTATAAACCCTCTTTTCTGTGCTTGTGATCCCTTTTCGCCCATTTTCCCATGGGAATAGGTTCAAACAAAACACAAACCATGATCTCATCTTATCTCCCCACACCTTTTGTGCTGATATGTTTTGTTGAAGCTCATCACACCGAGGATATGCATATGTTATAGCACATCTCATTAGCACTTCATGTTATGAACATAATAAGGATCACTCTTTATTTTTCCACCTGCAGATGAGTTTGCAAAGGCAGCAGAGATGTATAGAGAAGTCCTTCGTTCATCAGAGGAACATAAAGACCGGCTGAAAACAGATTCGTTACAGGTACAGGTCTCATTCAGTTTAGTTTTCCTTTATACATATGTA
>JBAMHW010000022.1:19611200-19627618 GCA_037177495.1 Rhadinocentrus ornatus | reverse complement strand
TTAGAAGAAAAACTTTTAAGCTCATAGGATAAAGGTTAGGTTACTTATTTTCCTGTGTGTAGCTGAGACAAGAATCTCATTGTTTGAACTTATTTTTAACCATCATGGTAAAACAGAGGCTTCATGCAACCCACAATTTGATGGAACTGCTAAACGCAAAGCTTCCTGGGATTCCTCCAACCCTGAGAGATGACCGACTAAGTGAAGAGGTAACCATTAATATATGTATATATATATTTTTTAAAAAGAAATTATTTTTTTAATTGCTTTTTTTTAACCGTTTGTATCTTTGCAGGCTGAGCAGCTGCGTCAGCACTACATGACCAAATACGACTCTGAGGTTGCAGATGCCCATCAGGCTCTGCAGCCGGTGCTGCAGAACATCAAAGAGCTGAAGCGAAAAGTGAGAACTCATCTACTTTCAGAGAATTTGCACTATGTAGGACTACCATCAGGCAAGGTCATACATTATTTAACTGGTTTAGTCAACGTCATTGAGGTTGTTTAGATGACACTTGAAGAAAAGAAGAAGAACATGTTAGTTCGACTGGAGACAAAAATCAAAGCTCTGAAATTCAATAAACACACCCAGATAAAGTGATTGGGGATCAGAAAACTCCTACATTGGCACAGTCAACAAACTTCCATTTTTTAGTAGTTTACAATGGAATCCCCAATAAATCTGCTCTTATTCATGAAATAATAAGAAACTGTTACTGATTAAGATTCAGTGTCATCTTGTAAAGCTCCTCTGATAAAATCACCATTTAAATCATTTATTGACAGCTCCTGTGCAGTGAATTCAGATAAACTTACTTGTACAATGATCTACAGAGAAACTTGTGTGGCAGAATGTCTTACATTTTTTCTCACACAGTCGAAAGCACCACCGTGTTTGGTATAGCTGGATAAATAACTTAATTACCTGAGACAAATCCAGTGGTACGATTAAATGGCCAGGTTCATGCATACCTATTTACATTTCCTTCTCCAGGTCAATCTGAACTCTCCCTGGTGGCTAGAAGTTATTCAGAGGGCGATCTGCTGCTCCACCGACGATGATCTGGTGTCCCGCGTCAAGAATGAGCTAACATGCAGCTACAAGCAACAACCCAACAAACTCTCCATGGCAGACAAGTAAAACTTTTTATTTTCAAGAGTTGTGGACATTTGGCACTCACCATGTGGCCAACATGCTAACAATTGGGTTTCCTGCAGGTTCCGGGATGCCTGTGGTCTCCAATTTCTACTGACCACACAAATGCAAGATCTGATTAAATCACAGAAGACTGTGCAAGATGCAGTGAAGAGCCTTGAGGGTCCAGCTTCAAAAAAAGTAATAGATGAAGCCACTATTTGCCACCTCAGGCCAATGCGACTGCCTCTCAACAAGTAAGTCACCAACATTTTATGATATGGAAGAATATTAAGACCAATATCATTCAGTTCATAACATTTTCAGTGTGTTTGATAATCTTTATTAAGACGAATGACATGCTTGCCTTTTTCCACGATCTCAGCTGTGTTTTCTGCAAAGCAGATGAACTTTTTACTGATTATGAATCCAAGCTATTTGCTCACACGTAAGTCAAGTCATTCTATTCAGTTCTTTTGATTATCATCCAAATTACATGACCACATTGATGTACTGGGAAAACATCTTGACAGGGTGAAAGGTCAGATGGCCATCTTTGAGGAAATGATTGAGGATGAAGACGGGCTTGTGGACGACCGTCTTCCCACCACCAGCCGTGGTCTGTGGGCAGCCAGTGAGACTGAGCGCACTCTGAAAGCCATCTTGTCTTTCGCCAAAGCCAAACGTTTGGAGCTGGTGGAGGAGGGAAACACTTTCATGGAGCTGTTTGAGAACTGGAAGAAGGAGTACAAGGTTTGTATGTGTATATATGACAAGCTTTCATTCAAACAACTACGTTGATAGTTGAAAAGCACAAGTAAAATAACATTGTGCACTTTAAAACTCAAGAAAGAGTGTAATTTTGCTCAAAATGATTGTCGTTAAAGCTGTGTTTGTTTCTTTTCAGGTGCTGCATGAGTACTGGATGGTGCTGCGCAACCATGTTTCAGCCATCGATGAACTGGGCATGGCCACCGAGAGGCTGCGTGTGCGGCTGCCTGATGAGCCGAAACCCAAATTACTGCACATTATAGAACCACACGAGGTGAGTCACGCACCACATATTTCTGTTGTTACAGGATTTTTATACTTTTAGATTTTGTACAGACGTCCTTTGTGTTGGCATTGAAAAATTGGTTAATATTAAAGCTGTTAAATCAACATGTCTGTGGGTTTACCTTCTTAGTTTTGCCTAATCCTAATGACAAGGTCAGAGATTGTTTCCCACTGATATTAGTAGTAGTAGTTAATGCTACGATCTGCTTCTCCAATCAACGTGGGCCTCAATATAAGGTCTTGGAGTGAAATGTTCAATACTCATCTGCATCTTTCCTTTTTCCTCACTGTGGAACCAAAACAAGCACAAAACAGCCGGTTTTGCTGAAAATGGGCATATGATGACCAGTGCAGACTGTAGGGTTTATATGGAACTGCTGGTATATAATTATAAATAAAAGTTTTCAAGGATGTAATATTCTTCTTTAACTTCTCTCACTTAATTCCTGTACTCTTTTGATTGTCTTTGTTTGTAGGTGGAGCAGAACCGAGTAAAACTGCTCAACGACCAGGCTGTGGCCAAGTCTCAACTCCAAAAGAAGCTTGGGCAGTTTCTGTATCTCACTAATCTGGAGAAGGTAATTTTATAATCAGCTGTAAAGAAAAAGTATACTTAATTTCCAAACGTCATTTGTAGGCGTTGTCTAAAATTGTCCTCATTCCCCACTGCAGTCGCAGGACAAGTCTACAGGAGGGCTGAACCCAGAGCCATGTCCCATCTGTGCCCGGCCGCTGGGGCAGGAGGTGAGCATGAATGACGGTGGCGTATGTGTCTGTGTTTTTTACAGCTTTTTTGTTCAAGTCTCTACTAACTTGGAAAAACTGTGTGAGTTTTAATTCAAAAGTACAAGCTTACACTCACAACCCATCCCTCCTAATCAGTGTAAAAGGAGTCCTGAGTTACCATGGAGACCTCTGATTCGAAAGTAGGGATGCTGTGTAAATGTAAAGACAGCATAAACAATTATTTTATGTGCAATAGAATGTAGTAAAACAGATGCTCTATGATTTCATTAAATATATTAACTCATCCCATGTCAAATATCTACAGTCGTCTTTTTCTCTCTTTTGCAGTGGGCAGTGCTGACTTGCGGCCACTGCTTCTGTAATGAGTGCATCGCCATCATTGTGGAGCAGTACAGCATGGGCTCAAGGCGGCGAGCCATTAAGTGTGCTATTTGTAGACAGACTACATCGCACACCGAAATCTCCTATGTGTTCACTACACAGTCATCCAGTCAGGACCAAGACATACCAGTCAAGGTCAGACACTGACGCCATATTTATGGGGAAATCACTTTGCTTTTTATTATGAATAAAAATGTGAGGATTGTACTGATGGTTCATACAGATTTGATACCTTTCTGTTTCTGTCTCAGGGAAGCCACTCGACCAAAGTGGAGGCTGTAGTGAGAACACTGAAGAGGATTCAAGTGACTGATCCCGGTGCCAAGTGTCTGGTCTTTTCCACGGTAACTACAAACCATTTCTACTCTCTGTATTGATCTGTGTTGGTGATATGAGTTTGGCTCTGACCTGGTTTCCATCTCCATGTCATTTAAACAGTGGCAGAGTGTTCTTGACATCATCGCCAAGGCCTTGTTTGACAATAACATGGATTTTTCGCAAATCAATGGCATTCACAAATTTCAGGTTTGACTTAGTTTCTGATTCTACATGTTGAGTACCACAACTGTGACTGCACAGCTGCTTTTTGCTTAATAACGGCAGCCATTAAAAATATAGATTTTTTTTATGGCCACTAGTTCTGATAGTTGCCAGCTTGTTTTCACAAACCCTATCAGACTCTTTCAGACATTTGCCTTGCTATTTATTGGTTGTTTTCTAGTATGTGCCTGGGTGAGGATGGTATATTTGCAAATTAGCCACTTCAGTGGACCTCAGTGACTCAGCGAATGCACTAGCTGCCACCTACTGAAGAATAAACAAATATGGTACATAACATTGTAATTACCAAGTTTGCGATAATCAGGAAAAGATAACGATACAGGTATTTTTCATAGAATATATATATTTTACACAAATGTGATAGAATATTATTTTATAAATATTTTCATTGAATAGATAAAAAATAAATAAAATGTAAGTTTTAAAAAAATGAAAAGCACAACTAAGCATGTCTGTAGAAGAAAAATACTGTATGTGAAAAAGAATTGCTCTGTTTTTTTTAATAATTTATGCATCAGATGGATATTTGTTGATATTGAACTTTATGAAAAGGCAAATAAGCGGATGCTGTTGATCCAGGTGTGATGGTAATTGTGCATTACTGACTTTAATTTTCCAGGAGAATCTGAGTTCTTTTAAGTATGATGAGAAGATAAATATTCTCCTCCTTCCTCTCCACACCGGCTCCAACGGGCTGAATATCATTGAAGCAACACACGTCCTGCTGGTTGAACCAATCCTAAACCCAGCTCATGAGCTACAGGCAATAGGCAGGGTACACCGCATTGGCCAAACCAAGTAAGTGGCAGGGAGTTTATGCCTGTAAACCTCTTGAGTTTTCTAAACTTGTCAGTAGTTTTTTTTTTTTTGTCTTTCTTTTTTTTTATTTTTCCTCCTCCAATGATCCTACACTAAAGCCTTGTACACACATAAAGATTTTTGGGCTGTTTTTGTCCCGATTTTGCTTCTTCCCGACCTCGGATGGCAAACGCCCGATTATTGTGAGACTTATAAGATTTCCCTGTACAATTATCATTTGGTCTGAGGTGTCTTACAAGCAGATTTATCCCGATAATCCGCTCCGAAACGGGTCGTAGCCAACAATTGAAAATATTTACATGTTCAATATTTACCACCCGATCTCTTCATATGTGTGAGGAAAGCCGACGACTCAAGAATTGTGACTGTCTGGATGGTGACATTGGCCGGAAAGTAGCCAATCAGGGAGTGAGCTGGCTGGGGAACAAAGAAGTATATAAAGTCCGTGTTCATGCTGTCTCCAGTTTTTTTTCAGTTCTGGCTTTTTCTTTTAACAATAGTCCCACCATCATTCCCTCGTCCTATATATCCTCTTCCATGCTGTGTGTTGTGTTCTCCGGTTTTCTTCATTTTTTGCCAGTTGTTGCTATGGTTCTTCTACATTTTTGTTAGATGCCGTTTGGTCACATGAGATGTCCAGCTCGGAGGACTAGAATGTAGATGAGTTGCGGGACAGCATCGTTATGTGTGTGATATTAGATTATCGGCGCACACCACACTATGATCAAAACTGTTTAATGCCTGATTTTTCATCTTCATGTGTGAGGTCTTCAACCGCTAAAAAGTCTCATAAGATTAAAAGAAATCCTTATTTGTACCAGAAAACTGCTGAGCCACAGCTAAAGTGATAATAGTCCTTCAGACAATACTTATTTATGTATGTAAAATAGGACTTGGCGTTCTGTTAACAGAAGTTTTTGGCATATGTTAAATGCTACAATCTGATCTACTACATTAATAAGGGTAATGGTTCAATTTTTCTTGAACAAATCATTTCATTAATTTATTTACATGAGGAAGCTGGAGCAAGCTACACCCTGGACAGGTTACCAGTCTATCGAAGACAAATAATTTTTCTCTATTAAAAAAACAGATCAAATATTTGGTAAACAGACTAAACAAGCAACATGAAGATTGATTTGGACTGTAAAATAAAATGCCTGTGCAGGTAACATATTTATCTTTGAAGGCTGCACATTTGTAGCATTTAGCATTTTTTAATTTAAACATTTTAAAACCAACTTTGCACAATGTTGTGCTTGCATTGATACTTAATACTTAATAGTGTGGTGAGAATTAAGCTAAACAGTTCTATTATTAGCAAAAAGGTTGTTCCTTCTGCAGAGAGCCGGGAGCCATCTCCTGGTGTAAAGATAATATTCTCCTGCAGAAGAATCATTTGTATGCATGGATAAGACAGGAGGAAGGGAGAAGCAGAAAGATTCTGACCTAACTTGGAAAAAAACAACTTTAAATAAGACAAAATGCAGCCAGAACAGTGGCATAAAATGCATATGTTTACTCAAAGCACAACAAAAACAATGCATTCTTATTATTACTGTCAACTGATTTAATAGATCCTATTAGCTGATAAACAAAAACATTTGTAAGATAAAGATAACTTGTTTCTCTTTTGTGTGTGTGTGTGTGTGTGTGTGTAGGGGAGTTAAATGAATATTTGAGTCAATATTCAACTTGATTTCTGGCTGTTCTGTCCACCAGACCGACATTTGTTCACAGATTTCTCATCAAATCAACAATTGAGGAGAGAATGCAAGCCATGCTGAAGACAGCAGAAAAAAGGTTTGTAGATAGTTTTTTTATTTAATTCAGACATGCAGAGGGTTGCAGGTGAGGAGAATCTCAAAGTAATGATGACATCTGTGTTTAATTCCAGTCACACCAGCACAGCCATGAAGCACTCTGAGGCTGCCGTACTGACAGTGGCTGACCTGGCCGATCTGTTTACTGATGACGCTGAAACTCTGGAGTGAATCTGAACGACGACCTGCGCGTGAAGGGACTTCAACTGTAGGAAAAGCAGCTGAAGAGAGCTCACTATAAACACACCAGACACATGATTTTTGCACATTCTGTTTTTTTTTTTTCTTATAACCATCCTGAAAATATAAAATGTGTTTCAAGAGGATATTTTACCAAATTATTGCAAACATGTAACAACTTTCTTAAATATATTTGCAGTCAAATTTGACATTTTCTAGAGCTGATGTATTTGGGTCTCTTGTAGTCGTTGAAGCACGTTGAAGTTGTTGATCGTGTTATTATATGTGTTTAAATACAACTGTGGAAAATGGGTTTCAACACTGAATTCACATTGAGGTGAACTCATAACATTCAGGAAATAAAAATCTATCGACAGGATGTGACCAGCTCTGATTGTTGTGTCTTTATTTGTTTGGAAACAGGAAGAAATCTATCTGTATTCATTTCTGACCTGAGCTCATTGTTCCTCTTTTACAGCTGGAGCAAGGAAGAGAGATTGGATCGGGATTTTCTTCAGTCAGAAGCTATTTGACTGTTAAAACAATGCCAGGCAGTCGTGTCTGACAATGAATGACGCCTGTCTCATTTGCAAGTTAAAAAAATGCACAAGATTCAGTGTCTTGGAAACTGATCTTGTAAATGCAACTCATAAAAGGTGAAAATGTGAATGTTTTCTGCCTTATTTAAGCTGTTATCTCTTTTTTAATTAAATTAAATTTTTTTAGCCTTCAGAAATAGTCTGGTCAAGTGTGTTGTGGGACTCATACTAAACTTTACACGTTTATGTTTTTAATGCATTAAAAACTTTTTTTTTTCATCTCTTAAACAAAGTTGGATTTTATGGTATGTTCAACCACACACATACAAACCAGACCGTTGCTTTGTCACTGAATTGCCCTTGACTCGTAATGAGTTTCTTTTCACCTGACTGACTGGGATTCCCGCACTATTAAAGATTTTAAAGTGCCCAGACAAAAGATGGAGACAACAAAGAGTGCCAGCCCCGTGCTGCTGCTCCTCTTTACATGGTTACCAGACGTGTTGTTGCTGCCTGTGGTAAGAAACCGTTGTAAGGTGTTTACTAAGAGGACATCGCCGTAGTAGGCGGTGTCATACGTGTTACCTTGGACTCCCCTCAGTCCCCCCTATTCATGTGCGGAATTTCATTGTTGTCGGTGGGAGCATCATTCAAGCTGCTGTTTTAGGGCCTGGAGGGAGGCTCTCAGTTCATTAGAGCTGTGTTTCATGGGTTGGAGCAAGAGAGGGGCACTACGTCTTCTGGTGACAGTGATCAGTGGTGAATAGCACACATAAGATTCAGAGTTGTTAGGGAAAGGGCCAAAGACAGTGGAGTGGTAAAGCCAAGAGAAACCAGTCGGACGGTGTGTGGAAGATGGCGCCTGCTTGTGTGGTTTTTGCCTGGTTACTGTTCACCATGAATATGGTCACCTCAGCAGTCTATCTGGAGCCTGAAGAGGAGGGTGAGTGCGCACCTCACGGACCACACACACATCTGGAGAGGAAATGTCAAAGGTCAAACAAACTGCTTTTAGTTTTTCTGTATTTTTATATACATATATATATATATATATATGACCTGTTTATGTTTGACCTGGTTTAACTTGACTGGAAGTTTTTGAATTAATTTCACTTCAGTAAAAACTATTTTCAAGTGTCTTTACCTCCTCTACAGGGGAAATGTGATCATTATCAGATCACTTTGAAAATACTTCAAATCTGGAAGTATGAACACAATTATAATCAGAATAATTTGCATGTAAACATGTAAGCAGTATTATGTTTATTCTTTACAGGTAGCTATTGCATCAAATATAAAATTTATATAAGAAAGTATTTGATCTCTATCAGGCTTAAGTACGTGATCATGCATGAAGTTTGTTTAGATGAGGTAGCAGTGCAAATTTTTACATGGAAATCACCCGCATGTCTTTATTTTAAGTTTTTTTGTTCAGTGTTTCTTTCTGTTTTTAATCTTGTATCCATTAGAGCTCAATGAAACAGTCATTTGCACAAACGACCACATGGAAGTTGTTATTCCGAGCGCTTTTTTCCTCAACAAAGTCCCTCCAGTTCATGTAAGTCAGCACCAACAAAACCAAATCATATTTTCCCTTAAATATCTTAAAAAGCAGCAAAGTAATGATGTTCTAAAATGTTATTTTTGCTTACTTGTTTCTCTGTTCAGGTTTGGGATTTGCATTTAAATGATCCAGAGTGCCGTGGCATTGAAGTCGGAGACGACTATGTTTTCAGCATCAAGACGAATCTCTCAGACTGTGGGACCATTGTGGTATGCTGTTCAATATTCAGTTAATCTTTTTCTTTGTAGACTATGAAGATTCCTCAGTCAGATGGCGTCTGCAGAAGTCAAGGATCTAATTAATCAAATGTTGCACGTGAACTTAGACATTTAGAATAGCTCTTCACAAAGGAAAAAGACAAACGTTTTAACTGTTACAAAGACAAACTACTCTTGCTATCCCTATTATTGCCTTAACATAAAATCCTCATCACTATAAATTAGCTATTTTACGATGTGTGCTGTCGTTGGAATGTTTCCCATTTCATCAGGATCTCTGGTACAAAAAAGAAGCCACTTGTGGATGTTTATTGCTTGTTTGGTAAGAGTAGAAATAACTTTTTCCCTTTAGGGATGTAGTTGTGGACTGTAAGACTCCGTGTTCATATGGACACTATGGAATTGGTTCATAGCAAGTGTAATAAGACGGACAGAGAAAGGCACATACTCAGATGCCCAGACAGAAAGGAGTGAAGAGAAAAGAAGGGGGGAGTGGCTGTTTTTGTCAAGAAAGAGGGGCAGTGTTGTTCCTCTTTCCTATAACAGCCCAGGGCCTCATTCAGACCAGCAATAGGACCCTGAATGGCCTTGTAGCTCTAAATTATCAGGATTTACATGGAAATGTTGATTATTTGTTGAAGTTCGCTGAAAAGGAAGGGCATAAATCTGCAGCCAACTAGCCCCCTGACCACTTTAATCCAGCCACTCTCATGAACTTTGGTGAGGTTCAAGCCCCTGCTTCAACACAAGAGTGTTCTTAAATTGCTTGCTTGGTATGCATGAAAGTTTTTTCTTGTAAAGCAAGCAAAAGGTTAACACAGCTCTCAGTGGGGGGAAAATCTCCCAGTACTCCACATTTACAAGGTTTTTCTATTGCTGCAGAGAAAATCCAGTCTGCTCTGTATGAGATGGTTGTTGCTAAAGAAGAAGAATGCCATCGCTGTCAGTCTTACTTTTACCTTGACTAAAGATCCTTTTAACTGTCATCTTTAGTGAGGACATGACAGAACGCACAGGTTTACAGGCCAGACATTTTATTGAACCATGAGAGCAGCCATGCTTGTGTTTCAGTGATATTCCTGTACTGTGTCTTTGTATTACCAAGTGCCAGCGGATCTGATGCTCGCTGTAAGATCTGTCAGTGGCGTCTGTCATAGTGTGTTTGGAGCAGCAAACGATATGTGATTCTTTCTGCACCTTGACTACAGAAGTCATCCTCCATCTTCACTAGTGGGGACCTAGACTAAACCCAGACACCGTTTTTTTTTTTTTTAACTATTCCCTTTTTATGGTTTCGTCTGCATCAGATGAAAAGAATATGATTTATTTATTTATTTTTTTTTTATTTTTATTTTTTTTAGTTTGATGTTGTGAAATGTCAACAACTAATTTAAGCTCTTGTTCCAGAGGGTGATGGTTGCTGCCAGGAATGTCTTCCTGTACCTTTCTGTGTTACAGCAGATCTGCAGAAGCTTCTCACTTAACACACTCCTCACTTATATATAGAGGATGCAAAGAATAGTTTGTTATGTTGAGCACCTTGTGCAGTATTCTTTTCTGGAAAATTAATGTGATTATTGCTGGAAAAGGCTGCAGCCATGTGCTTGTTTCCATCTAACAACATTTATGTGTAGAACCACACTTCTATGGTTTCAAGATTCTTATGAGGTCTTCTGACATCAGTTCTCTCTTTTTGTTACTTTTGGGTGGATAGAACAAGCAATTTTGAGACTCAAGGATATGTAATGGACTTTTTAAAACCTGTTTTCTGATATTTCATAAATCACGCAATGAATCTCTAAGCAAGGAAATAATCTTGAGATTAATTTGAAATAAAATAAACTGACAAAGTTAACTTACAATAGGTTACTTTAATTTGGAACAATGTACTGATCAGTTATCACTAGAACTAAAAATGAAAAATAATGTGTGCAGTGTTTTGATTTAGATTCAAGATTAAGTGGGCGAGTCAGCCGGAATATAATCAAATAAACCTTCTTTTTAAGAGATACTTGCTCTTCAACTCTCTAAAGCCTGGTCCAAGAAATAATGTGTAGAAAATGTATATAAAAAAAAAATCTAAAATCTTTAGTTTGCCTTTTAACAAAAAGATATAAGTAGTTTATTAACGTGTGATGTCAAATTGGTGTAGTGCAAAATGTATCCACCAGGGGGCAGAAGACAAACGTCAGCTTGTATACAACCATTTTTCAACATTTGGTGATGCAATAGGTCTCAGCTATTGTATGTATCCAATATGATACACATGGCGTGAAAGAGTTAAGTTCTGTAGTGGTTCCTGTGTGAGATAGCATGATTTTCCAGATAAGGGAGAGAACATGTCTGCTGGATAAAGTATAGATTTTTTATAAAATATACACAAAATATAATTTTTCAAATAATTGAAATGCTAACCTGGACAAGGTTAGCATAACATTATATGATTTTAAGTTGTTTGATAAATATTTTTCATTTTAAATAATGTAGTAAGTGAACAGTGTCTAAAAAAAGCCCTTGTCCAGGAGCAGGCCTCAATACATTACAATAGTTTAAAACAATTAAAAGAATTTAAATTAAAATGTTATAACTACTAAATGTAAGTATTTAAGTTAAAAAAATCATAAGTATCAAATATTGCAATTAAAAATCATTTTATGGTATTTTCCAATCAACTGAAATTGTGTCCTGAGTTTTTGTTAACACCATCAGACATTAAAAAAAAGAAAAAATTCAGGGGTTATTGAGGGCATCAAACATTCTGAGGACCCCTTGACCACTTCCTTTTTCTTCTTCATCTTAGAAGACCACACTTGCCTGGTAAACTTGTGTTGTTTCCTTGTTTTTTCTTCCTTTTTCTAACTAAGTTGTATGTGTCAGTGTGTCAACACCATAATCAATGAAATACAACATTTTTATGAAATTTCGTGCAATAAATGCTTAATTTTAGTAGATTGTAGATCAATGACGGTGCTGACAAATGTCATTTTGTGTGCTATTTAATGTACTTTATGTAAATGTTTTTTTTCAAATGCAGCTAATATTTATTTTGAAAAATATTTTCTGTTTAATTTCAGCAATTTGTATAGCCTCATGTTTTAAATTAAAACACATTTTATTAGCCCTTAAAAATAAGTAAAAAGTTGTTTATTTCTTATTTAGGGAAGTGTATGCTTATCCCATGACAAATGATGTACTGCTTGCAAAATGTTATGTATTTAATTTTTTATATTTCAGGCTGGAATGACCTGAAAAAAAGTTATGGGTGGAGGAGCGGAAGAGAAGGAACGGGGAGTATCAGAAAAGAAGGCGAAAAAAAACAATAGCCAGCCTGAGCTTAAAGAAGAGTTTTTGATAAACGAAAGGAGAGGATGGCAAAAGAGAGTAGAGGAGGAAAAAATTAAAAAAATATATCACTGATCCAGGAGAAAGAGAAATGAGGCGTGAGAGAAGATTTTGTAAACAAAAAGAGAAGGAGTGAAGAGAAAAAAGAAAAAGAGCACAGGCAGGCCAGCAAGGTGTGGATACCCCGACACGGAGTCCTCCAGATTTTAATTCTGAGGAGCCATGGAGGAGAAGACAGCTTGCAGCAGGAGAGAGGGAAAGATGCAAAAGTAGGAACAATCAAGACAGATCAAAGCACTGTAAGACAAAATTCACAAGTTGGCAAAATGGTCATGAACCAAATGTTAATTTCCAGCAAAAACAAGGACGTCGAGATTTGGGCTTTGTGCAGTTCTCAGTAAGTTAGGTCAAGGGACCCATCATCACCAGTCCACACATGTAGCACCAGGAACATATACCACGTATCTGCAGCGGTCATGGACTTCATAGTAGAGGAACATGTACCGTGATCAAATCCACTGACTGCCTTGACAATCAGATTTGCTTACTATGATTTTGACATCTCTTTTAAAATTATTTTGAAAGATTTCACTTTCCTTTTGAGAGATGTTGAACAATTTAAATTAGTTCATGATGTTTTTTTAAAAAGTTCTTGTCTATATCCTTTTGTTTACATTGCCTCTTCTCCATTTAGATTGATATCCAAGTAAAGTAGGATTATTTACACATATATGGTGCATGTCGTACAACATAGTCATTTCAAATGCAGTATTTTCTTTTTATGTATATGTTTGTCACCACCGCCAGTTCT
The DNA here is from genome assembly GCA_037177495.1 of Rhadinocentrus ornatus. Taxonomy (NCBI): domain Eukaryota; kingdom Metazoa; phylum Chordata; class Actinopteri; order Atheriniformes; family Melanotaeniidae; genus Rhadinocentrus; species Rhadinocentrus ornatus. The sequence continues at coordinate 19,614,442 of JBAMHW010000022.1, read as the reverse complement.
GCATAGCAACCCTCGTGCCCGGTCAACTTCGTCAGATGGACTTTATGTTGATTTTTGTTTTTAATAATGTTTGTTTTGTTTCTGGAGAAGTGTTTGTCTGTTAAATTGTTGAATTTGTCAAGATAGTGCATATGTTTTTTTCACTTCTAACTTCCTCTGTTCATTGTGGTGATTAAATACAGAATTAGTTATTCTGTATTAACTGGACTCGAGTAATCAAATGCTGACTAAACCAACTTAAAAATGGGGTATGATAAATGTAAAAATGTGTACACAATAAAAAGATCAGTAACAGGTTCATTTAAAATAATTTTTTATAGATTTCTTTGTGCCTGATGGTGTTGACAAAATTCAAGTTCAGGTTAATAATGTGATTTTTTTTTATGCAACTGGGAGCCTGTACATGTTTATATTTTATATACATAGGCTTAAGGAATAACTAGAATATTTTGGGGGAAATTTGAACCCTTTTTGTTCCTGATCTCCAGTGTTTTCTAATGTGTACTGGCAAAAATAACTGCACAGAAAAAAAATGTAGCATTTTTATGATAAAAACCCAAACTGGCCACTTCACTGACATTTGTATTTTTTCTTTCTTAACCTGCCTTTAGGCCTCAGATGATACACACATAATGTTCATCAACACCATACACAATAACTACTCAGATGTTATCACAAGGAACTACATTAACATAACATTTGTGTGCCGCTACCCCATCAACTACATGGTCCAACAACCCAACGGTGAAAACATGATCAGAGTGGATGTCAGGTTAGTGTTCTCTTAATTTTTTTGTAACATCTGACCCAACTAGAAAACAACTTACAGTCACAGTACGTCTGTTTTAATCCCACAGAACCATCACGTTGAACACAGAGGATGGGAATTTCTCAGTGTCAATGTTGCTGTATAAAGATGAAGCCTTTGAGGACAGATGGACTACTGTGCCCTCACTGACCCTGGATGAGAACATCTTTGTGAAGGTTTTTATGGTAAATAACTGTTGGTTTTTATTTTTGTTTTTACCCCTGGAAATTAATCTAATCTTCAGTTTAATAACCAGACTTCTCCTTCATGTCATCTATAAATATGAAAGATGAGAAAATTTGTATTAATAGGAGGAGTCTTGATTGACATTTAGACTAAAGCATTTCAAGTATTTTTAGCATTGACAGCTATATTTGGATCAGTTTAAGCACATAGTTGCCCAACCTTAAGCAATATGCTGTGCAGATAGATGCTGGAAATCTAACACTCCACCCGTGACTATGAGACCTGCACTGCTTCTGTGTTGTTATAACCTCTTGGTACACCTGTTGTTTACTTGTTATGAATCAGCATTTCATGGCTCATTATGGAGAAGTGTTTACTTGTGTAAAGAATAATCAAACTGCCATCTAACCCTGTCTTGTCTCATAGATACCAGCTCACCTGATGCTTCGAATGGAGAGATGCTGGGCTACCCCAACCAGTGATCCATACAGCAATATTCAGTATACCTTCATCAGAGACAGGTCTGTTCATGGACTGCTAAAATAAAGCTGTTAACATTGATCTTATAACCTATTTATCTGTACTGGCTATCTCAAAATGTTTGAATAAACTGGCTAAAAGATCTTGAAGCTTGCTTTTTGCATGCTCTGTGACCATATAATTGCTCCACTATTGCAAACAGCATTATGTCCTCTTACTGGAGTGCTGTTGAAATCTGAAATAAGAGAATTTGTTGCCTAAAGAGCTGGCCAAACAACAACTCCCAGAGCCAGGTCATGTGACTCCTGTCTTAGAGGCCACATGCTTTTCAGTTCAACAGCTGTGCATGTCCTTGACAACCAAGCAGTATTTGCCACTGGTAGCAACAGCAGGACACTGAAATGGACACTGATTTCCCAATGCTGAAGAGAAAAGGAGGCAGATTTGTGTCTTTCTGTGGTTAATTACCTTTGATTACATTTTTTTTATAGATGTACAATTCATCAGAAGAGCTCACACTGATTCATTTGTACATTTTAAGTATTTCATTCTAAATAGAAAACTCCCTTTGAGCCAGCAGTGATAACTTTTTTTTCGCTCCCTCCCTTCCTCCCTCCCAAGTTGCCCGGTGTTGACAAATGAACAAACTCTCAGTGTGCTGAAGAATGGGGAGGGTCCAGAGGCCATGTTCAGGATACAAATGTTTAAGTTTGTCGGAAGCTCATACACCAACGTCTTCCTTCACTGCAATGTCCAGATCTGCCACAACAGCCCGGGACTGTGCCAGCCTGTGAGTGAGCTCAGGCAACACCCATACCTTAAACTGATAGCTGCAGACCAGTTCAGACAAGTAGCCTGCCATATAGGAGGCTTCTGTACCTAATATAGACCCATCAGCTTTGAGCTATTTTTATTTATTTATTTATTTTTGCTTTGTTTTGTTTGTTTGTTTTTTCCCATATGAATTGATGGTTAAAATGTCTTTGTTTTAGATATGTTACATGGTACTAGTTTAATAGCATACATTTTTTACTCATTCTTTGGCAAACAGAACTGCTCTGTTGAGGATGGGTTAATGAGAATACGGAGAGACATCCCACTGTCACACACAGTGTCTTATGGACCAATCAAGCGACTACTTACTGATAGTGAAAAGCCCAATCTGAGTATGTATTCATGCCTTTAAAACATAAGCGCTCAAAGACTTATACAATAAGATAATAACAATAAGAACAGCTCATATAAATTTGGTTACACTTGCATCTCTTTTTCTGCAGATGCTGGCAGAGTTCCTCCAGTGGAGACGTTTGTCCTGGGAGGGCTGTTGGTCATCTTGCTGCTGATCACAGGGGTTTTTGGGAGACTGTGGCTTCGCTCCAGACGCTTCTACCCAGCACGCGAGGCACAGCTCACATTATCTAATATTCACCATATTTCAGAGGTGGCCTCGTGAATCAGGGACTTTATAAATCTGACAAATGGACATAGAAAAACACACAAGTGCAGGTGTGATTTATATTGATGAAAGTATTGAGTATTTTTCTGTTCTATTATAAATTTGATTTCTTGATTTTTAAGAAGACACGAATAAAGCCTCTTTTTTTTTTGCCTCATTGATGTGATTTTAATGCCTCCTGCTTTCTGTCTCTCTCTCTCTCTCTCTATATATATATATATATATATATATATATAGAGAGAGAGAGATAGATAGATAGATAGATAGATAGATAGATAGATAGATAGATAGATAGATAGATAGATAGATAGA
>JBAMHW010000022.1:19592950-19611100 GCA_037177495.1 Rhadinocentrus ornatus | reverse complement strand
TCTATCTATCTATCTATCTATCTATCTATCTATCTATCTATCTATCTATCTATCTATCTATCTATATATATATATATCTATATATATATATATATATATCTATCTATATATATATATATAAAAAAAAATTTGTGCCTATGCCTATTAGAGTGTTTAACCATTATCACAGTTTATTTAAAGTGATTAAATATAAAACAGTCCTCAGGGTATTCCCCAATCTGTCTATTTCAGTGTTCTCTGTCAGGTCTGCATCCATAAACCTAAGTGGTTACTTTACGTGATGACGTAGTAAGGTGGCGCCCCAGACCAGGATCAACACACCTCCGACCGTCCGACTCAGAGCAGCGAAGGACTCGGAGACGCAAAACCAGCTGCAGCCAGTTCATAAGATAAGAAGATTTAGACACATTCAACACTGAAAACAGCTTACGTAAAGATTGTTTCCGCCTTAGTGACATCGACAGAGCTAATTTGAAGAAGAAAATATAAAGAAAAGCCACTTGGATACTCTCATAACCCGGGTAAGCTGTTTACAGAAGCTACCGGCTAGCTGACTAAGTAGGCTAAGTGTAGCAGCTAATGCTAACTGGCTGGCCGTGTTCATGTTCTTTTGTTTAGCCGGTAAAAAGTTTTTTCTTTTGTTGTTTTTCAATTATCAGCTGCTCTTTTATCGCTGTAACATGTTAATATAAATTACCAGGTTATTGACAGGTTATGTGTGGTGTAACAACAACTGATTAGTTGTTCATAAACTGTTGTGTTGTTTATGTTTGTAGCTGTTTGCTAACTTGCCAGCTGTGCTTGCGTAACTTAGCTGTTGCTGGCTAAGGCAGGCAAATACTTTAACAATAGCTTTACTGTGTTGTATTGCTGTTTGAATGTACTGCACTGTCGCCAGTCTTTAAATGATTGTTTATTTACATAAATCTTTTAACACTTGTGTCATTGCCTGATGAGGTTGAGCTTTATGGTCAGGCATTCTCGTGGTTGCGTTAAAAGACTGAATGTTTTGTCGGGGTTTCACCCTAAAATTCGTCAATGGAGTCAAGCCTTGGAGCTTTAAGGCAAAAGTTTAAGATTGCCCAGGGACTCTTAAACTAGCCTTTGACTAAATAAAACTTTTGAAAGATGTTGTGAAATCTTACTGAACATATTTAGTAAACAAGCAGTGACTGAGAACACGTGTGTAGGGCCAAGTAAGAAAATACATTGAGGGGGCACAAGACTTATTGTGTCATTGTTGTACTCATGATATCTTAACATATATTTTTTTGTTTACAGAGTTGAATTTCTTTACCCCACTACTTTGTTGGTCAAGGCTTGCCACAGTAAAAATGGAGAACCTGCACCCTCACTGCCTTAAATGCATTAACAGAAGATGCATGGTAAGACCAGAACCAGGTGTCTCCTGCGATCTCATTGGCTGTCCTCTTGTTTGTGGGGCAGTCTTTCATTCATGCAAGCTTGAGGAACATCGTCTGCTATGTCCATATGAGCGCCAGCCTTGCTTAAACAGTGGATTTGGCTGCCCCTTCACAATCGCGAGAATCAAAATGGCACAACATCTTGAGACATGCCCTGCTAGTATAGTATGTTGTACTATGGAGTGGAACCGCTGGCCAGTAAGCTATGCTGATCGTAAGTCATATGAAAACTTGAGCAAAGACTTTGATGAGGTGGAACAGCTCGACATGGCTTTGGCTCTGCAGGATCAGAGGATGTTGTTGGAGTCCCTAAAAGTCACAACCACTGTTTCAAAGAACGGAGATAAAGAAGTGAATGGAAGTGATAAAATGGCCACTAACTCAGATCTGTCGGAGCCTGTCTTAGATAGTGGAACGATGGAAGTGGAGGAAGAACCTTACAATGACTTGTACAGGGCTTCGGTGGAGACAAGAAGTTTGGCTGCTGCCTTGGACATCCTGACTAATTCTAGTGAAATTGATGTGATTGTTGGAACTTTAAATGGTGAAAAGACTGATAAGAATGGAGCACTCCATAATGGAGAAAATTGTGATAGCCACGGTGTGTATGTCACTGAGGGTGGGAAGAATGTAGAAATGCAAGAGAGTGACTCTGATTCAGAGTTTGAGCTTGGAGCAGTAGGTGGAGTTGATTGTGCTGGAGGAACAGATGGAGAAGAGGAATCTATTGATTGGGCTGAAGAAAACCAGTTTGTTGAGTTGTTTTATGAAGAAAGGGAGGACTTGGTTGAGGAACCAATAAATAATTCCAACCTTGTTTGGCCAGAGATGCCTCTGAATTTTGTGCCAGTTGTAGCACTGGAGCCGCCTTTGCCGCAACAAGCCCCGCTTGCACCTCCAATGCCATTCCTGTTATCTGATCACATGAGGAATAACTTTTTGCAACACTTACCCACTGAGCTGAGGTACAGGTGTTTGGAGCGTAAACTGCAGAATGTAGAGGTGCTCAGAGGAATCAGTATGTTTACATTTAATGGACGCCGGGCCCTGCTTTCAGACCCTTACTTGTTTAGAGCAAAGATGGAGGACAAAGCGGTCGACACATCTGACCTGGAGGTAGCAGATGACCCCATGGGCCTCCACGGTATCGACCTCATCACTGCAGCTTTGCTCTTTTGTCTCGGTGATTCTCCAGGGGGTAGAGGAATCTCAGACAGCAGGTTTGTTGATGGTTACCACATTGACTTTGGTACACAAACATTCTCCTTCCCCTCAGCCATTCTTGCAACTAACACCATGGTTGGTGATATTGCTTCAGCGTCTGCCTGCGATCATGCCAGTCCACAGCTTTCCAACCCTAGCCCCTTCCACACTCTCAGGCTGGACCTAGTGCTTGAGTGTGTTGCCCGATATCAGACCAAACAGCGCTCTATGTTCACATTTGTGTGCGGGCAGTTGTTCAGACGGGATGAGTTCTCGTCTCATTTTAAAAATGTTCACGGGGATATCCATGCTGGCCTCAATGGCTGGATGGAGCAGCGTTGCCCTTTGGCCTACTACGGCTGCACCTACTCTCAAAGACGATTCTGCCCGTCTGTGCAGGGCTTCAGAATCATTCACGACAGGCACCTTGGATCTTTCGGGGTGCAGCCTGGTTTACCATTGAAAACTGGAGACACCTTCTCCAAGAAGACTCACCACATTGGCTCTCAGTGCGATCAGTTCAGCAGTCTACCGTTTGAAGTGTTGCAACACGTGGCAAGTTTCCTGGACAGCTTCAGCCTGTGCCAGCTGTCCAGAGTGTCCCGCACCATGAGGGATGTGTGCGCCAGTCTGCTCCAGATGCGTGGCATGGTTGTCCTGCTGTGGGAGAAGAAACGCCGAGATGATGGATCTCCTTCTTGGCAAATCACAGATAAGGTTTGAGCTCCTTTTGATGCATACTTATTTAAAATAAAGTTTGGCTTGTCTTTTGTCTTGTGCTCATCACATAGAAAGCAACTGATAATTATTCTCTTATTCTTCAGGTGTGGCGGTTCAGCACAGCCTTTGGTACAGTGAACGAGTGGAAGTTTGCAAACATCGCTAGCATGGCAGACCATCTAAAGAAGTGCAAGTTCAATACCATTGCTCGTCGGGAGGAAGCAATCCCTCTGCCGTGCATGTGTTTTACCAGAGAACTAACAAAAGAGGGAAGGTGCTTACGATCAGTTCTCAAACCAGTAGCATAAACAAGAGGTCATTTTTTGGACATTACTGTGACCATAAGAACTCTTATCACGCATTTTCCTCCAGTGTTTACAGACATTAGTCATGCCTAAAAAACTCCTAGTGGAACATCCTCAACTACTGGTGGTTCTTTGTTTCCCAATCTCATAATCAAGAAAAAGCCAGTCGTAAGCCAATTTGTATTTTAGCCAAAGGCAGACGACTGCAGTCACAGATCAGGACTGTAAACAAGCCTATTGAAGCACAAGCCTTTTGTCCTTGAGCTACTCTGACATTGTGTAAATGATTAGGTGTTTTTCAGTTAGATTTGGGTTTTGTTTTTTTTGTTTTTTAATATCAAAAAGCCAGTACTGTGCTGCACTTGTGGTAAGAGTAGAGCCTTAATTAAGATACACTTGATTTTCTAGTCATGAGGTTGTTTAGAACATCTCAGTGAGATTTCTTAACTGCTTCTAGCTGGAACAGTTTACTGGTATCTTTCACTATTTTACATCCTCTCCCGATACCTAGAGTGACCATATGTGTTCTGCTTAGAACTTGTAGTTTCATGGCTTTAATAGTAAATCTTAAGACTGACCAAACATCTGTGTACAGCGTATGCTGTTTGAAAGGATGATCAGACTGTGCATGTTAGGTTCTGCTCACCAGCATCGTCATGATCGTGTGTTCCCATAGTAACAATGGTGGTCCATTGTCCTCTTGTCATCTCTTTCTTGACTAACGGGCTAGTTAGGGAGTTGAGGTGAGACCTGTAGCAACACTATTCCCTGGCCTTGTAGTGCTGCCTTTTTTTTCTACCAGCTACTTTGACAATAAACCATCGTTTCTGGATTCTTTAGTTAAGGAAATTCTACATGTAGCCAGGAAAACAATGAATGTACTTGGTGAATACATCGGGGACTGTGTTTAACAAGCAGGAAGTTTGGATTCCTCCCTCTTCAGTGTCAGACCTCATAAAACCCTGCAGGCCAGGTTTTAGGAAACATAATGGGCACACACCTCACTTCATTTATAATCTTCATTATTTATCATAGTTGTTATTTCATGTCTTCATGCTCGCTGTGTTTATATTGATGGTGTCTCAGGGTTGTAGCTTTTCTCTGTAGAGAAACTTGCTTAGAACGACACATCAGCTCGTCAGCCACCGTCGGACTGAAAAATAGACTTGTCAGGCAGAGGAAAAAAAGAAGTGGTGAGGGGATGCATTATTTGGATAAAAAGATGTGATCCTGATGTGTTTTGTTCCTAATGGTGAATAAACTGAAATACTTTTAAATACTGACATAGTCATGTCACAAAAAGGAACCTGTTAGAATTGAAAACATTGATTTTGAGTGTTTTTGTGGGGGTTTTATATACCTTTTTTCTTGTACTTTTTTTGCGGGGGTGGGGGGTGTTGATGTACAGTCAAAACAATATCAAAACCAATCTTTTTATTTGTTAGTCCCAATCCATATTTGGTCTTCTTTTGTACTGGTACTTGTATTTGGTAAGAAGTCTGCCTCAGTTAGGTTTAGATATGAATGATTGATTTGCACATGATTGCATGTACTGTAAAACTAAAATCCTAAGGCTGAGGGGTTGTCTTTGCTTGAGTTGCAGGTATTTTACTGTGTCATGTTCTGCATGCGAGTTTTGAAATTGTATTTATCACTCCAGTTGCAGATTACTATTTTTTACAGTTTATTTCTCAGGCACTGTGCATTGATACAGTAAATTTTTACTTTTTTTTTCCATCTGATACTAGCAGGCTCATTTAAAGATCCAGATGTGTGAACCTTTACATAAGCCTGTTTAGGTTAATATAAAGAAGACGTAAAAGGGCTTTTCAGCTGCTGATTACCTTTTTTTGATTTCAGACATGCAGTCAGTCTTTGCACCTGGAGTTTGTACACAATTTTGTCAGTATTTTAAGCTTTATTTTCACTCCTGTTGAAGTGTTTTTTTTACTTCTGTATGTCAGCTTCAAATGTTTGACTATTGAAGGAGTTTAATAAAGAGACACAGTTTTTATTTGTTTGAAATAGCTGTGATTCTTATACAGCTTTGTGTTCAACTTAATTTGCATCTGACAGTGTATTAACAGTAAGCTGTCTGGTTAATTACATTTCAAGACATATTCTGTCTTATTTGTTAACCCCAAACTGCTGCATATAAGGTTGCGGTGCTGCATATATATATATAAAAATAAACTTTGGACCTAATTAGTCTACATGAGTACAATATAGCACTGGGCAAGTTAAATGGGTACAAAATGTTAATGTAAAAACCAAGTTAGCAAACAAAAACGAATTAACAATATCAAAACAGGTTATCTTTTTCAGATCATTAATGCTTTAAGAACCTGTGTATGGGATTTGAGGAAAATTTGTTCATAAAGTGTGATAAATTCCCATCTCTTACAGCTAGATGGCATTAAGTGATCATCAATGGACTGATTCCCTCCACAACTATCCACCCTCCTCAGTGTTTTTTTGTAAAATGGTGGTATAACATTTTTCTGGTCAAGAAAATTCTGTGACTTATCCACGTTTTTCAAGCAAAGGAGTTTCCTTGTAGGTCTACTTCTTCAAGTTTTGGACCATGAGTGGGTTTGAAATAGCAAGGATTACTGTCTGAGAGGAACACTTTAAACACTCAGCTGTCATACAGGTGAGTTTCTAGGAGTGTGACAAAAAACAGCACAACCAAGAGGACAGCAGATTATCCTACCTTAATAATGCAGTGGTACAACGTTTAAAAGAAAGCCAGTGATGTTGCCTGTAAATGCCCCCACAAACCACACACTGCTAAGGAAGTGCAATCATTTCAGCCCTGAAACTCATTGCAACTCTGAGACAATCGATTCTAAAAAAAAAACACCCACTGGTGACTCTCAAGCACCCTTTGATGGTCTGACTCACCCTCACATTACAAGCTGACAACTGGAACTTCCCTCCCAATGGGTGATGGGCTGCCATGCACGGGAGATTTCACTGTCATGCACAAACAGAAAAGCAAGATACAGAAAGTCAAAGACCCCAAACCTGCCCGAGGGAACATACACACCGATTCAGAAATCATTCCGTATTATGTAGATGTAATTGGTTGAAGAAGACACCAATTCTTCAAACAGTGGAGGTGACCTCAGCGTTTTCTATCATGTGAGCTAACAAAAGCCCTGGATTACAGCTGGTGTGACATGATTCAGGCCTGCATGCAGTTATGCAACCCATACAAAGATATCTCCTCTCCCCAGCAAACCACAACTAGATGCCTTAATGTGTTTCTAAAGACCTGTAAGGACATGTCTGCAGAGAAAACCAGACCTGATTTTATTTCCAGTTTCATGCTAAGTAACATTCAAGCTGCCCAAATTAACAATTTACTGACTTAAATATTCCATTTAAAATGATAATACTATTTGAAAGTAGTAGCACAAAAGCTGAGTCTTGCATTAAATAAAAGCTTAGATGTTTTTACAGCTGTCATACAAAAAGCTTTTCAAAACAACAATCAGGAAATGTAAGAACCATATCATGCCGTATGCGTATACATACAAATGTGTGGTTTAAAATAAATGTGTTGCCTTCTTAGACCAGCAGATTAAAGAAAAGTATTCTATAGTGTGAGATTGGACACAACTACCACCTAAAGCTGAAGTTAATGCTCCATTTGAGCTGATAGGCATCTTTGCAATGGAAGCTCATTTAAATAAAATGAAAACTTTTGTCTCATTTGCAGCAAGGAAAGCAGCAACAAAACAGTTTCTTGCACGGATTGTTTTTCTTGTATTTCACAGCCTTCTTGATTTGAATTGTGGCCTTGGCAACATAGTCCTGAGTTGCAGCTACATTGCCTTCTATGTTGTCCAGCATGCAGCCCTGCTCTTCCACCAGCAGAGCCATCTGGAAGAAGAGCTCATGAATGTCCCTGATGCGGCTCTCCAGCTCCAGCAGCTCCTTGTGCCTGTTCTCGATCTCACTCAGAGCAGATCTGGCTGTCCTCCCCTCCAGCAGGATATTATCAGAGAAGACATTCCACTTTCCCGTCTCAATCATCTCATCTATCTGCTCCCTGCTCACCTCCTTGCCCATGATCTCTGCTTGCCTCTGAATGCGGGTCTTGCAGTTCTCTCGCTGGGCCATTTCAGCCTCGTTGTACTCGGATATGGCTTCGTGGAAGGCGCTGGCCAGAGACACATACTGTGTGCGCACCATACGAGCCACAGCCGACGTACAGCCGTGTTCCTCTTCCAGCTCCTTGCTCAACTTCGCCAGCTTCTCCAGCCGTGCATAAATGGCCTCCCCCCTGGCCTTGATGTCCTTACCAAGGGCATTGGAGTCCCGCTTGATGCTGCTGATCCTCCTGACGGACGTAAGGAACCTGGTGTTCTGCTTCCCCAGGCGCTTCACATCCATTTTGAGCAACAGCATCTCCTTCCTCATTGCTTGGGCCTCTTTGTAGATGCCGTCCATTACATCCTCACCCTCAAACACAATCGCATGCTGCTCCAGATGCTCCACACCATCAGTGCTGTTGTTAATGTTCCCCTCAGGGCTGCACTCTTCTTCTGCAGGCTTCGAGATGAAGGTCTGCAGCTCACCCAGGCGGTCCTTCATTTTACCTGCAAAGGGAGTCAGAACAAAAAAATTGTTTACCTGTAAAAGACATACAGTTAAAGATTAATATATTAGATTTATAGATCAACTGAGACCCTAAACTTTGTCCCATCTTTCAACAGCCATGAGCTCTCTAAGCAGCTGCGTTGCAAAACATTTTTTGACAGCTACTTCCTCAGTTTGTAATGCGATCAAGAAATTGCCGTTAATAGGAACAAAGCAGGACAAACAATAGCCAACAAATGCCAAAAATAAAGAAGAGAACTGTTTGAAAGGTTGCCAGTTAGGTACATTTCTGTGTGCAACTTCTGGTGTTGAACCTTTGGTAGCAAAAAGCAAAGATACGCATGTTTGGGTTAAATGTGATCATGCTTCTTGTATTGCAGGTTTTTGCAGATAAAACTTACAAACTGACAAAGCGGGAAGACATAATATTCACTTTAACACCAGCAAGCTCCTGAAGCAAACCTCACAGTCTGTGAAACAGCTGAAAATGAAAATGGTTGTTCTCTACATGATAAATGTACTTAATGTGTCAATATGCATAAGCTTTTAATATTAAATCCAACCTGAAAATCATCTAAAATATATGTGAACAGTCCTCAGGAGGGCAGTCAGCAGTAAAATTACAGACATAGAAACTCTCAGCAGGAATGAACGAAGAACTGAAAGACTCCAAGCTGTTATATATATTTTTTTTAAAAGGAGGTTTACAAGCAATGCAGGCTGGGCTACTGCAGTTTGGACTGGCTGAGGCCAAAACTTTATCTTCTGGCTCTTTTCTGTTTTTAGTCAAATATGGGAACATGGAAAACAAATGCCTTCTCAACCTTTCCCCTCTTTTGGAAATCTTACTTTACTCACTTTCAGAAAAGATGTGACCAGGGGTGCCAAAACTTTTGCACACAGCTCTGTTTTTGCCACAGTTAAAGAATAATAATAAAAATAAGAGTACGCGATTTTAGACATTAATGAGCTGCAACACATTTTTGTGTCGTGTATTTTGTTTTTTTGGTCTCATTTATTTTCTAAGTTCTTTCCGAGGTTTTATAGAAAGGAAACAGTCGACGACTTCCTCAGACGAGACGCTCTCAGCTTCACATATAAACAGCTGTAAATTCATTTCAGCTCCTCTCGTACTCAATTACCTCATGAATAAACTGTTACACAGATATAATTGATGTATCTTACATAAAGTTTGAAGGTGTTATAAACAGCAGAAACTATAGCATCATTTTGGCAGGACAAGAGAAGACAACAGCAAGCAGTTGCACAGGGCGATTATTTTAATATAATATATTACAAAAGAGTGCACATACCTCGCTGTGTTTTCCTCCAGCGGTGCTACACTATTCAACTCGCTAAAGCAGAAGAGGCGATCAAAGAAAGACTCAATTCCTCTTTTTGCTCTCGGTTATAATTATAAAGTTCATCATGTGCAATGTAGTCAACCAAGTTAGGAGGTCTCGATGTCACACTCTACATTACACAAACACGCTGTAGAGTGTTCTGATGCGGAAGATCACGCCTTTTCCCTCTGCATGCTTTATACTTATCTCTGGTCTGAGTCCAGGAAGCAGAGCCATCGGCACACAGGTGAGCTCGCGCTCTTTGCAGTTGCGCACAGAGCAAATCAAAACATGTTTGCAGGGCATATTTTCTAAGTTTATACTCAGGTTGACATTTTCTTTTCTGAATTAATGCACAACAACAAAAAAATTGTCAATATTATCGTGGTTCTATAAAAAGTTAAATATATATTTAAAAAAAATCACCACAGGTTTTGCTTTAGACCTTCATCATGACCTCTTCATTTAGACTTTAGAAAATTGTGTAAACTTGTAAACAAAAAAGGCATAAGTCACATCAACCCACTGTATGGGAAATAATGATAATAAAAGAATCTTAATAATGTTCAGCTGCATATTATTGTTTAGATTTTTTGAAAATTGTTTTTTTTAAGATATCAAATTATACATTTAGATCCATCTTAAATGCTAATTGACTATAAATCAAATTAATTATCAGTGAAAATAGTAATTCTCTTAAGAGGAATAAAAGGGCTATATCAGCACAAAAAAGCTGGAGCTTACATTTAGCAATGTGAATCACTCTTCATACATACATGAGCTGCAGGAGTTTGAACTAGTGTTGAACTTTACTTTACTTTATTAATCTACAAGAAAACAACATTTTTATGTAACATTATTGTAGAATTTCTTCACAAGAAACTCCCTTTGAACTGTGACCGCAAAGTTAGAAAGTAGCATAAAATAAAAATAATGTTTATTAAAAATGACCACAGATGTAACGTAGCACATTTAGTCACTTACATCAGAGAGATATTCCAATTTTGATAAACTATAAATATTTCAATGTTTTCAAAGATCCAACATTCAAACAAGTCATCCATTAACTTGAAAATACATTTAATAAAAACGGTTGTTTAGTCCATAACTCCAGTTTTTACAAACATTTAACTACTTGGTTAGTCTTGTTCTTATAAGTTATATATTAAATTTCTAATTGCTTGTAACTCACATGACCTCTACAGTAAGTTTGGTTTCATTTTAATTTAAGACCTGTGTCCCTTCTCCTCATCACGGACCAGTCACACCTTTTAAGTAAGCTGTCCATCCTCTTTGGGCTCATCCTCACACTTGAAGCCAGTGTGATAAAGTCTGACAGTATTTTACAGAAAGCTTCATTACATCTAATTGTGATAACATGGGAAGCAACCACAAAACAACTTCTTGAAGGGGTTGTTTTTATCGGAAGCAGTGGCTTTTTCCAGCTGAACCATGCCACCTTTAATAACCACATCTGTGTTTTGGACATTTTTCTCAATGCTTTCCATTGCTGTCCCCTGCTCTTCTACAAGCATGGCCACATCCAGGAACAGCTCCTGGATCCCCGCAACTCTCTTCTCCAGCTCTAGAAGCTCCTGGTGTCGGCTCTCGATCTGCAGGAGGGCGGACTGGGCGGTTTTCCCCATCACCTGGATGCTGAACACGCACAATTCCTCCCTCCCCATCATCTCCTCCAGCTCCTCCTCACTGACCTCCCTGCCCACCACCTCCATCTGCCTCTTGATCTGCCATTTACAAGCCTCCTGGTGGCTCATCTCTGTGTCATTGTAGCTGAATATTACCTCCCGCAGAGCATTACTGAGACAGTTGTACTGTGTTCGAGCAATTCGTGCTGTGGGGTCAGAGGTGCCATGTTTAGCCTCCAGCTCTCCACTCAAATCATTCATCATGTGCAGTTGCTGCAACACAGCTTCTCCTCTGCGCTTAATGTCTGCCCCGATTGCATTGGAGTCCCTCTTTGTCACAACGTGATGTGTGGTTTGGTTCAAAGTCTGGTAGTTCACATCCTTCAGTTCACTGATATCATTCTGGATCTGCTGGATCTCAAGACGAATATGCTGGGCCTCCTTCAGGATGCCATCCAGGTCCTGGTCAGGATCTGCTGCTGCTGCTTCATGTTCTGATAGGGTGTTCAGCTCCACTGTGGTGAAACCTTCAAAGTCAATCTGCACCTGATGCAGGTTATTCAGTCTGTCTCTCATGTCTGAAGGAAACAAGAGGAGCAGAGTCTTTATTCATTGAAACTTTTTGAGCATTATAGAGAGCAAGATACACAGAGATGACATAATTGAAGAGAAAAAAGCTGTATGCTGCACCCCGAAACACCCACCCAACCACCCTTTTAAACCAGCCATCTGCAACACACTGCAGATATGCAAAACAGATAAACAAATATAATAATAAACACAGAAGAACAGGGAATACATTAATTAATTAAAGAAAAAAATGGGGACAGAACTTCCTCTACTCAACCTCTAACTCATGGGTGTAATCAAGAGACTCTACATGCTGTGTAAAAGGGTCCCAGGTGGCATTAAATAATTTGACAGAGCCCCTAAGCAAGAACCTAAACTTCTCAAGTTTCAAATTGTACATGAATTGCATAATATTGCATAGAGAGGGCTAGGGGCAATTGTGCAACATGTAGCAAAAGCACCAGACCAGAATGAAGTTAGTTTAGAACAGGACCAGAACATGTGTACACGATTGGCCTGAGAGAAGTGACATCTGCTACAGGCCCCATTGAAGGCTAAATTTTTGTTAATCTGGCATTTAAAAAGTGGCTCCTATAAAGGACTTTACATTGAATCAGGCTATGATGGGCTCATATGGAAGATAAGCAATTCATGGCTTAGTCCTGCAAGGTCACAAATCCCCCTTTTTTGGAAATTTATTGGAATAAAAAGTTCTCAAAATTGCTTAAAGATCCCATATTATACATTTTTCCAGCAATTTCATATGGGTGTTAGAGGTCCAACAACATTGTTTTCAAAGTGTTTTACCCCAATCTCAGCCTTGGTCTTTTATTTCAGGCATTCCAAAAGTGTCTCTAGTGAGCTCTGAGAATAGGCTGTTTCTGAACCTTTAAATGTTCATGAGTGGTGCCTCTCCTCACCCCTCAATGGGAAAGTTTTCGGCTTTCGCTGGCGTTTTTCCCTATGTGATGTAACAGAAGAAAAGATCTCAGATTCACCCATTTGAGCACTCATTCACTAAAAAGTGGAGCAAGCAAGTGAGAGAGGAGACAGAATTTTCCAATTGTTGTGCCTCATACACAGGCTATGAGGACTCATAAGTCTGTTAGAAAACCTTTAGAAAGTAAATTTTGCATAATATAGGACCTTGAAGTTGACAGACAAGAAAAACTGCAACTTCTTTTGTAAAAGCATGTGTGAAGCTTCTGATGAATCTTTAGTATCTGAGGAAAATATATGGTTGCTTAAACTGTGTTTACACTACAGTCTCACTTCAAATGTCATATTGCATTATTATAGCACTGTACAAAAGACTTAGAAGAAGGAAGGGATGGATGGTGATGTTGCACCATGTACTTTTTGATTCTCTGACAGTTGTTAAGGGCCAAGCATAAAACAAATCCATTGTAATGCTTAAAAATGATTTAATATATGTTAAAAAGTAGGCCTCGACTCCCCTGAATGCTGCCTTGCAGAACAAAAACAGGAAATAAAAAAAAGGAGTGAGAATGACTTTTTCTTTAATAGTGACAACATTATGTCTTGGACGTACAGAAAAAGATACCTATTATACATTTTCTGTAAGATGAGGCTGCCGAATTTTAGAGCCGTTTGTTTCTTTTTATTAAGTGTAAGGAGGTAAGTAGGTGTGTGCTAACACATAGCTGCCGTCCAAAAAAATCTAAACACTTGAGCGTCACCCAGCCTCACCCAGCTTTGGAGAACAGCAGAGTCAACAATAATTATTTGTGGGTTAATCTGTGAAAATGAATAACTTACAGCAGCTAAACTATCCTTATGATCTATTAACCATGGGTGAAATTTGACCGAAAAGAAAAGAAAAGAAAAGAAAAAAGAAAGAAAAAAAGAAAATGAAGCTTAATGCATCTTAACTGCAGATAAGTTGGACAATAGTGCAGAACTACTTCAAATGCTATCAAATAACAAACATATGCAACATTTTAGGATAGAAACAACACAAGACAAAAATAAATGGACGAAAATATGGGCTGGAGAAATGCAATGCTGAAGTAGGAGTAGCATTTATCTTAGCAGATAGTGCAACTTCCTGCTACGTAACACTATACCCGTGAAGGGTTAATAATAGAAATATTGCAGAGTGAATCTGTTTTAAACTCCTTTTGCTAAATATGGACACAAATGATTAAATATTAAAATGGAAAAACTGATACTTTTGTGGTGTTATTTCCATTTTATTAGAAGAAAAACACATGAAAATGGGCTGTCTAACAACAATAGATAAAGGCTAATTTGTTATAATAAACATGCCCGAATTAATAATGTCTGCAAAGTGCAACAAACAGACCTGAGACCAGTTAACATGATGAACATAAACATGAACATTGAAAGCTTTTTTTGTTAGTGAGCACAGCGTCTCCAGTATCAAGTCATCTTAGATAAATGCTCTTGATATACTATGACATTTTTAAGACTCACCAAACAAGTTCCTGTGTGAAAAAGTACTAGCTACAGGGTAACTGAGCTTATGATCATTTTTACTGATGGACATGTTTACATTTAAAATGCATTTAGTGAAATCCGAAGAAAACAAAAGAAGAATACAGAATCTGTATTCAGAGCAGCTGGATAAAAGGCAGACATGACCTGCTGATATGAGGAAGTCTGGATTTCTTAGATGATTTTTATTATAGATAATACACATTTTTATTATTCTCCAAAATTATATACACAAAACTGACCTTATTTGGGTTTTTATAGTCTGTACTCTTTAGAGAGCAATACAGATATAATTTAGGTAAACCTGAAGAACATGAATAACTATAATGACATAATCCTCATCACTTACTTGTACACTTGTTAGTTTTCTGTAGACGGCTCACAGGTGTTTCTTTGTCTTCTGCAGTCAAAGCTGATCATGAAGAGGCAGTGGTGGAGGATTTTTGAAAAATGTTAACCAACATTAATGATGCACCTGTTTAAGAGGAAATATTCTTAGAAACAAAACTTTCTGCATTCCTTCTGTGTCACATGGAGGCACAGGGTGACGAACAGTAAACTAAAGCCAAACCTCTAGAGGATTTACCCCAAAAGTGACTGATACGTGTGTGTTTACATACGTCTATATTGTCAGGCCAGCTGTAAATATTTTTTAAAAAGACACATTTCTGTGCCATTTTACTTCTATGTCAACAAGGAACTTATTAGTTCATTTTATAGAGACAGTGCATGTCAATGAACATCTACATGCAACAAATGTAAACATGCCGGTCTGGAGCTAACAAGCTAAATTGGATCCGTACGAAAGAATACACAATACAGCCAAACATGTTAGTGTAATATAGTGTGTAGTGTAGCATAAAATATGACATTAAGATTTTAAAATGTTTACAGGTTAAAAATTATTTGGTTTTAGCCAGCTTTTGAGTTTTTGAGTATTTTAAAAGCTGGAGCATTTTCCTGTTGAGCCCCCTTCACAGAAAGTGTATTTTGTCCAAAAGCAGTTATTCTGTGGAGATTTTCACAGCCCCCCCTAGAGAAAGCCCTGGTCCTGAATCCACAGTGAGTTCTCAGTCTAAAAAAGTCTGACAAGAGAGGTGGAGCCAGTCCACGTAACAACATATAAATCAAGCATGCATATTTAAAATTCTTAAAGTTTAAGACTCCTAAAGTTTAATGTTGGGTCCTATGTCACATTAAGATAACTTAATTTTGTTAACAGTTTCCTCACAAAACCCTAGAGTGTTTTTTCTATGTCCACTGTTTTGTGAAAATCATACAGACAGTCTTTTTGGTGTTCAGTAGCAGGCAGGATTGAGAAAGCCTTTCATCAATGTAGGCGAGTATATTGGGCACCTCTTCAGTGTAAATTTGTAAATCATCAGCATACATTTGGAAATCGACATTGGGACAAGCATTGGGTAATTATTTATTTTTTTTAATTGGGTAAATTCTTGAATGACAAATTAAGCATACGTGTTTTAGGACAGACTAATTTTAATTTTAATTTTAAATTAGTTTGTGTCAAGCCCATTAATATCCTTGGCTTTAGAGTTATTAAGTAAACTGATGATGTTGGCCCTGTGATGGACTGGTGACCTGTCCAGGGTGTACCTGCCACTCTCCTGGTAATTGCTGGGATAGACTCCAGCTGCCCGTTGACCATTCACTGGACAAAGCGATATAGAACATGAATGTATGGATGGATGGATAGGTGATGTTAGTTACATCTAGCTCTGTCGTTGCACTGCTGTTAAAAACAGGCATGGCAGGATTAGTGGGCTTGACAGTGAGATCAGGTGGAATGAACAAGGCAGTTATCTCATTAACAGAGTTAGCAAAAACCTAATTAAACTCTTTAAACAGCATACTTGGGTTTGTAATTGTTGTTGAGAGGTCAAGAAACAAGTTTGCCACTGACACTGAACACTAGCTGTGTTACTAAAATAAAGAAGAAGTGTGGCAGATAAGTTATCTCCTTAAGGGGTGGGACCATAGTGTTTAATTATGTTAAGTCATGAGGTCTTTCAGAAGTCAGGTATCTGTTTTCCTTTTTAAAAAAAACAACTCTCATTTTAATGAAACCTGATCTGACCAAAGGTTCGTTCTCATGCTGCTAATGGTGAAACCACCAACTATTAAGAGATTATCGGTGATGCAACCAAATAGAGAAGCTTTTCGATGGATTTGTGGGCGGTTGTGTGATACAGTCATTTCCAATAGAAGCAGTGGTTTGTACATGATTATAATTTCCATCTGCCTGTTAGTATGAGTCACCTTTTATTTCTCAAAGGGGATTTTCTTATTGCTAAATCACCCAGCTGTAGGCACACAACTCCAGTGTGTAATTGCCCCTTTCTCAAGAAAAGAAGAGGAGCACAAATGAGGCTGAAGAGTCCCAACAACACGATAATGAGAGTAGCTCCGGTCAAGATCTGACATGTTCACATAGTTTGGTTGGAGAAAAGAATGAAATTACAGATTTGTTACTCAGCTGCTTCTTCATAAACATAAAAATCCAAAAAGCTCTGGAGCCTAGCAGGGAGGATTTGGTCAGCCTGACAGATTTTATAGATCGTTGCTACAACAGAATTGTCATGGAAAAACCCAGCAACACGTCAACCCCCTCCACCTCATCTCAGGCCAATAGGCAGCGACTCAACGGACGTTCTGATCTCTATAGACAAGAAACTTAGTAGTTTGGGTGTGCGTTTGAGCCTGGTGGAGGTTCTCCATAAAGAGATCCAGGTGCTACGCGAGTCGATAGAGTTTAGCTAGAAACAGGGAGAAACCCTCGCTGCGGAGAACGCCGGCCTCAGAGAGTCAGTTAAATCCCTCAGTGAGGGCAAGACCAGACTCTCTGAGGAAAATAAAAAGATCAAAGAAACGGTGATGGATTTGCAGGCGCGGAGTGAGAGAGAATTTAGTGTTTGCAGGGATCGCAGAGCAGACAGAGGAAGACCCTGAGACTACGGTGAATCAAAACTCTGGGAGGAAACGGTTGAAAACATCTCCTTTCACAGAGTCCATCGTCTGGGTGGAAAGAAACCTGGGTCAGCAGACCCCTTGTAGCCAAGCTTGTCAGCTTCAAACAGAAGGAACAGGTGAAGAACCAGGGCCGCGAACTGAAGGGAACTTCGGAGTAAACAACCGATATCCGAGGGAGATTCTGGACCAACGAAGAGTCCTGTTTCCCATCAGGAAAAAACTCATCGCTAAAGAGGCTCGCGCTGTCATCACGGTGGATAAATTATTTATTGATGGACAGCTGTACTGACACCTGGACGTCACTCCGTGGCTCTACTGATGTGTTGGCGTGTGCTTTCATTTCTCCATATTGTTACTAAATCGTGTCAATGCATAAAACCGCCATAAAAGATAATTTCGTTAACAATAAATTTACAGCCCGTTTCCGCAACATTGCTTTCAACACGGATGTTTTTTTATTTTTATTTTGGCACTGTTGATCTTTTCACTTCTCGCTCTTCTTCTCTCCGACCCTTTCACGGTTAACGGTTATCCCACCTGTCTGTATATTAATGCAACTCGTGGCACTTGCTTGAACATCAGGCACAGCTTGCTGACATACATCAGCACTTTGCATGACTCACACAAACGCACACGCGCGATGTACACTGCTCAAAAAAATAAAGGGAACACTTAAACAACAAAATGTAACTCTAAGTCAAGCACACTTCTGTGAAACCAAACTGTCCACTTAGGAAGCAACACTGATGGACAATAAAGTTCACATGTTATTGTGCAAATGGAATAGAAAACAGGTGGAAATTATAGGCAATTAGCAAGACACCCCCAATAAAGGAGTGGTTCTGCAGGTGGTGACCACAGACCA
>JBAMHW010000022.1:19563494-19577519 GCA_037177495.1 Rhadinocentrus ornatus | reverse complement strand
GTTGCAGAAGTTTCTCAGATCACAGACGTTAAAGAAGTTGCAGAAGTTTCTCAGATCACAGAAGTTAAAGAAGTTGCAGAAGTTTCTGAGATCACAGACGTAAAAGAGGTTACTGAAGGTGCAGAAGTTACTGAAGTTGAAGACGTTTCTGAGGTTACAGAAGTTAAAATAGTTTCGGAAGCTACGGAAGAATCAGACATTGTGCAAGCAGCACCATCAGAACCAGAGGAAAATAATGCTCAAGTTCTTGAAAATGGAGTAATGTCAGAGGATGGTCATCCACCAGAAGAAAAAGTTGAAGAGAAACCAAAAAATGAACCAGAATCACTGGCTAAAGCTAATGTTGATTCAGAGGATGCTCCTGAACCCGATAACACTCAAGAATCAGAAGCTGCTGTTGCTCCTACATTAGATTCAGAAGCAGCGGGTTCTGAGTCACTTGAAGAGGAAGTTATATCAGATGTTACTTTAGCGATGGAAACAATTACAGCTGAAACTGAACAGACAAGTGAAGTTAATGCAGATCCAGAAGTAGAGCTAAAACCAGAGGTATCATCACCTGACGCTAAAGATATTCTAACTGTAAGAGAGACAGATACAAAGGCTCCTGAATGTTCATGTGAGGCTCCACACAGCATTGAGGAAAGCCAAGCTTTAGTAGAAGATGCTCCACAATCTGAAGAAAATAAAACTGTTGCAGAAGAGATTGAGAGTTCAGCTGCAACACAACTGGATCAGGATTGCAAGATGAATGAAATATTCCCTATT
Organism: Rhadinocentrus ornatus; assembly: GCA_037177495.1. Taxonomy (NCBI): domain Eukaryota; kingdom Metazoa; phylum Chordata; class Actinopteri; order Atheriniformes; family Melanotaeniidae; genus Rhadinocentrus; species Rhadinocentrus ornatus. Next base: position 19,576,751 of record JBAMHW010000022.1, on the reverse strand, counting down.
GACACTCAGGTTGAGCACGAGGACAGCTTTGTTGAAGTTGCAGACGAGTTACAAGCAGTGGCAGTTGTTCACATACATTCTGTTAATGAAGAACCAAGCTGTGCTCAGGTCCTTGAAAAAACAGTATGTATTGAAGAAAGCCCTGCACCTTGTGTAGACAACGCTGAAGCTTCAAGTGAACCCACAAGTGAAGTGAATGTCTGTGTAGTGCAGGACAATGTAGAGGGAGAAAATGTAAGCAAACTTCAAAGCCCTGAGGTAAAGGCCGCTGCATCTGATCATACTGTTGTGACGCAAGTAGCCACACGCAGTCTAAAAGGTGTTACAGCTGAGAAACCTAATCTTTTGGTTCCTGAACCCTTGATGACCAAATTTGCATCTGAGACAGAGTTTTATGATATCACTGAAACCACAGTGCCAATAATGAGTAATGATATAAGTGAGATAGCAGAGGAGCGCAGTGTAGTCATGATAATGCGTGTGCCTTTAGTGGAGTTTGAGGAAAATCACAGGTTCCAGGTCCATGTGATGAATGTTGATTTCAGACATGCTGAGAATTCTTCTGAGACAGCCATAGAGGTAGGGATTTTAGAAGCCAAAGAAGTCATAGATGTTTGTCACGAAACCATTCAGAAGGTGGAGAATCTCTCTGCTACGGCAAAAATTGAAGGGGAAATTGTTCAAGACGACATCAGAATGACAGTTCAAGAAATCATTCAGCATGTGAAGGGAGATATACAAGAGACAATAAAATCGGATGCTGGAACTGAACTGAGCAAATCCAATAAGGTGAAAGGTACAAGGATGATTAAGGAAAGCATGGAGATAGTTGCGGAAAAACAAGGTGATGATTCTGCAATCCCAACAAAGCAACAAGTGGCTAAAGATCACGAGCAAATATCCGATATTCCAACAGCAGAGGAATTAGCTTTGAAGAAACTGAATAAACACATGGAAACACAACTTCAAACTACCAAAAACCAGACTGTGACACATACCAACGCTGGATTAGCAGTCCCCAAAAACACTGGATTGATATCATCTGTTGGTAATGTGGAGTCCCCTTCAAGTCTTTCTTTAGAGTTTAAACTGAACATACAGTTTGGGCAAGCTAAGGTGCAAGCACCCGCTTCCTCCCTCACAGAGCCAACTGAATGTGTGAAACAGTCCGACATGTTTGAAGCTGGCATTCAGGCGGTGGAAGCAGTTGAACCTGAGCCGCCAAGAAACCTAATACAGACAGCTGAGATTGTGAAACAGACGGAGCAAAATGAGGTTGCAGTTCAAGCAACAGAAGTCACAGAATCAGATGAAGACATCCATTCAGATCAAAAAGCTGTGATTGCAAATATGCCAGTGCTACAGGATGTCAGCATCCAGGCCATGAAAACAATAGAACCAGTGGAAAAAATCAAATCTACAAAGAGTGCAATCCCAAAGGTCCAGGCATCAGAGATAGTAGAACCGGTGAGACAAAAAGAAAAGAGAGCAGTCATCATGAGTAGTCCAGTGCTCTTTGTAAAAAAAGGAGAGGAAGATGTTAAAGAGGGAGAGGAGGAAAATGATCAAGATGTGTGGCTGGATGCAGAGGAAGACATTTTTACTCAAGAGGAAGCACAGAGATACGCTCATGAGGTTGAAGAATCTGAGGAGCTGCTAACTGAAAGTGAATCTGAGGAAGAAGAAGAGGAAGAAGATGAAGAAGAAGAAGAAGAAGAGGAAGAAGAAGATGATGATGATGATGATGAACATGAGTTAGAAATGGTGTCTAACCCTGAAAATGATGATAACGAATATCAACAGGAGACACAAAAAACTGTCAGTGAAATTGAGAGTGAAGGTGAAGATTTTGCTGTTGCACTTGAGGACCTGGAGAGCAGCAGCACTACAGAAGATCTGGATTAACATAAGTCAACTTGTTTGTTTCTGACTGGTAAGCTTCTGCTCTTAATCTCAATGTTAGAGGCTCTAAACCCTTTAATTAACTCACTCCTCATCGCAGTTAATAAATTAATTTCCTGCCACTTTTTTTTTTATCTTTTCAGAGTTGGACCATAAAAAAAGCAAAAGGAAGAAAGCATCGAAAAGCCTCTAAAGTCTTTTCTTTTGAACTGTATTAATCCAGAAAGACTCTTAATATTTACTTATGAGACCAATCTTGATATTTAAGATTACATTATAAAATATTCAGCCTAAATTCTGGTGGTGGTGTGACAAGAGAAGTATGGACTATGAAAGTGCTATTCGTCTCAGGAGGGATGCAAAGAGATACATCCAACATACAAACAACCCTTCATTAAATTTAACTAGTTTTGGGTTTACTGATCATATTTAACACCTTATTCACTTTTTGAATAGAATGTACATGTCAGAGAGAATAATATTTTTAATCTTGTCTTTTAAGCTTTAAAAAGCATATAAATAAATTCAGATGCATCATTAATTCATGTATGTAACCCCCAACACAGCACATATCTTCTTATATTTAAGCGTATGTAGATATTTCACAGCTTTCACTGTGTATCATCTATGTTCATAAAGTTTTGTTATGTAGCTTTTGTTTAACTATTTAATATAAACACATGTTCCTATAGGATATAAAATAACTGGTAAAGCTGATCATACTGAGGAAATATAATGTTATTCGGTGTTGTATATAGTGTTTTAATGCTTACTCAGGCGGACCTGTGTGCATTTCCAATCTACAATCCCAAGTGAAAAAGCTAATATTGATCTGCAGTGATTTTTCCATTTTAATTTCATTGCAAACACCTGAAACAACGCAAGATATTTTACGCTTTCATCATGTTAATATGCATCTGTTCCTGCTGTTCAGGGTCTCAAAATATTTTTTTAAATGTTTGAACAGTTCAGTTTTGAATACTTTTGCCATTCTTTCTTTTATAACACTAAAAAGATGTTGTGGTGAAGTTTGCACACTTGCCCTTTAAACACTGAAATTCCTTAATCTAATAAGATTTTGCTCTGCAGGGGGAGAGATATGCAAATACCTTGCAATCTTTATTAATATTGTCCCATTTCTCTTTCTCAAACACTCAGCCTTTTATGGGTACTGCTTCTGGACCAAACCATGATTACTTGTTGATATCCAAGCCCTGAGTTTCCCCAGTCCCAACTATTTAAAAATAAAATTCAGGCCTGAAATGCAGGGATGTGTGTATATACTAAAATAAAGCTGAACATGATAAAATTGAATTATCTTGGGTTGATATCAACCTATAAACCTGATATATATTTTCTACACTGTTTCAACTTTTTTTTTTTGGTACAGTAAAAAAAAAAAATTCAAAAAAATTCAACTCTGCACAAAGTTGTCAACATGTCGTTAGTTTAAATTACTTCTACACAGATTATCATTCATATAATATGTGGAGACTTATTTGCAGCAGTTTTAGGTGTGCTGTCTTTTTCCCAGCTGTTTGTGTGCATATCAATCTGATTATAAGAATTATTGATAAAAAAAAAGAAGCCCAGATGCAACACGAGTTATAGAAACATGCCATGCTACAGATGTATTTACATTTTGTATTCTTCTATTCGAATTTTTAAGACATCTTTCACATCTTGACTGTTTAAAAGCAAAACACATCCTGAGTTACTTGTATTCATATATCACTGTTTGATTAATAAAACTTTGTTTAATTTGAATAAATGAATACCTGCTAATTTTAAATGCTTGGTATGCTTCTGTACTTCTGAATGAAAACTGAACTGATTTTAATAAGTTTTTAGTTTAATTAAATCCTGAGGTTTATTTATTTTACACTCAAAAAGTGAAAGACAGCATTTCAAAATGAATTTTATTTAATTTTCTACAACACAGCACTCACAGGTGGCATTTTGGACTATTTACTCATATTTATTTGTCTCTGCTGCAAGGGATTAGTCACATTTTTTAAGCTTTTTGTGTAAAGGCGATACTTTCCAACATCATGCTCCAAATAAGTCCTTATAAAACTGAACAAACAATACATATTACATTCAGGAAAACACAAGGAAGTTTGCATTTAAAGTAAAAATAAACAGAGAACATAAACTCAGCAAATAAAAGTTGAATCCTGCCAAAACCTCATAAAGCTGTAATCCCTCGCAACAGTGAGTGAAATGACTGATAAATAAAAACAAACAAAGATGTATTGTGCTTTGTTGAAACAAGATTAAGATTTTAAAGACTATTTAGGTCCCCTTCGTGATTCTTCCTTTCCACAATTTCCACTTCAGATTTGTGCATTCTTGCTTCAGCAGATTAGAAAATCATCTTTGCAAGTTCAAACATTACCTACAAGAAAAACAAAATATTTTTTCACTCGTGAGCATATTCAAGAATTGAAGTGATCAATTAATAAAACTAAAACGGTCCATGCTGGTAGATTAGACATATTTAACCTCCTTTACCTCAATTGTAATGAGGATGACTATCATCCACTCCAACCTCAAGCTGTGCTTCTCACTCAGGTGGCTCCTCATCAGGTCTGTCAGCTGTGTGCAATGTTCCAGCTTCTCATTCACAACCTTAAAAATAAATCATACAGAAAGCTTAAAGAAAGAATCTCTTACCTAAAACATCCGAGTTAGTTTTTCAGCCCAGTTTTATTCACATTGACTCTGCGGTTGATGCTGAGGAATTGGCATGTCTTATCGTAGAGCTTTTCCAGGTTTTCTCTGTCCCAGTAGAAATCAGGTGTGAGGAGAAGGTCAGACCTCAGGTTTATACAATGTCTGTGACAGATGGACATAAATACAGTATTTGTAATCCCAGAGTTTGAAACGTGTAATACTAACTAACATAAGATAAACAGCGACAAGAAATACCATGTAGCATTACTCCAGCTGTTATATATAGTAAATTAAGTGGAGAGATTGGCGCTGTCGGTAATTGGAAAGTCCTGGCTTCCTGTTAAATCTCTAACAAAAAGAGACTGAACTGCTACTTAGAGAAAAGTTAATTTACCTCAATGTAAAAAGCTCTCCTATCTTCTGCATTACTTCTGCAGAAGACAACTTAACTCTTTTGCCAGACTTCAGCGTCTGGGGAAACACATTAGCACATTAACATGAATATTTAAAAATAATAACTCTCACATGGAAGATGCACTAATACATATGATGATTTATTCAAAAATCATGCTGTGTTTTGTACCTCTGGAATTGATTGTATCGACTCTACAAAGTTGTCTAATGTCACCTCCCATATTGCCAACTTCACTGGAAAAGAAAACAAAGTTAGAGTCAAATAAAGCTGATCATTGTGCTACCTAAAACAATGCAAATCTTTAGGATTTATTAGTGAAGTGTAGCTTCTCACCAGACAAACACAGTGCATTTGAAAATGCAAACTTCTCAAGAACAGCGTCATGCTGATCCATCTCATCACTCAGGATAAAATTCCCACGTTCAAGCTTCGTATTTCCCCTGAGGAGGAACAAATTTCAATGTTAAACAAGTGACACAGCATCTGCATGAACAAATAAACAAAGGAGACTAATAAGACCATCATACTCTCCAACAGTGTAGTTTATCTCCTCATTTTCCCAGTGAACTAAAGCGACTTCATAAGGCTGAATCTCATGATGTTCCAGTAATCTCAAAACCTTTTTCATCTAAATGTAAAAGAGAAAAAGTTGCATCCTCAAAAAATTGGGAGTATTAGAGATAACACAAGATTCAATCATTTAATATAATTGTTCACAGTGATTTTTACCGTTTTCTCCTGAACATTCCAGAAAACCACAGATCCTTCCCTGAAATTTCAGACCGGGAATGTCACAGCAAAGTTTACCAAAACACACAGATCCAGCCAGGATAAAATCATTCTTTCCCCTGAAGCGGGGTAATATATAAAATAATTAAAAAGTAAAAGTAATATTTCACTCGAGTTAATTGTCAAAAGTAGATTTTTTTAAACTCCACTTGATTACTTTTTGTACCTGAAGAAGAATATTAGAGCATTATCATCTGGTTTTGCAGCCATGTCTGTGCTTATGACCAGCACATTTGAGGCATCTGAAATTAAAACATGTCAGTCACAGAATGTGCACCAAGCAGCATGCATCACAGTTAAATTATCCGTAGAATCACATTGTAATTTAAGTGCATTTATAGTCATACCTCTTGGTAAATCTATCTCATGGAAGCCTTGGTTTATCAAGTCATAACAGAGTGTTGGCAAATGATACTGATCTGCTGTTGCAAAAGCAATGCATTGCATCATATCCTACAGGCACAAATACACTAGAATTAATGACTGAATCAACACTTGACATAACAAGAAATGAAATAGATATCACAGAAGAAACCACCTTGTCTTCATGCATGGAAGGCTGATTGGCCCGGGAAGGTTGCTTAGTGCGTGGTCCTTTAGGAGCCCTTTTTCCAGGTATCGTTGCTGGTTTTATACTTGATTGTAACACTGATTTTACTATGCTAGATGTATAAAAACGTGTCAGTCCACTTCTATGGCTGGTGAGTAGCCCAGGATCAGTTAACAGAGCAGCGTAAGGTCTTTTGAATCCACCCAAAGCAGGTGGAACATGTCTTTGATGGGTGTGCTGCTGATAAAAAGGGTTGAAATGACAGGTCTTCGGACCACAGTCAGTCCTGGTAAGAAAATCATACTTGTGGGGCTTGACAGACTGACAGAAAGTGGTTGAGGTAGTAATGCAAACTTGTCTGATTTCTGCAGGCCGCTGAGCTCCCAGTCTGCACCACAACGTCCGAAGATACATCTTCCATAGACAATCGTACAGACGAGCTACAACACAGGAAGGAATAGGCAGACCATCTTCAATACTTAGTGCTGTACATAGGAATTTGTAATCAACTTTAGTCTATTATCATATTTCCCATACTGTGTAATCTTAACATCACACGGTTCCTATACATGTAATTATACACAAATAATAATAAAAATCCAGAGTATGTACGAGTGACCTCTAGTACACTCAATGGCAATTTCCACACTAAAGCTGTTATTATGATTTTACCATAAAGAGTAAGGAGAATGACACATGACAAACTAATACAGTTAAGTGTGTGATAACCTTTGAATGCATGCTAACAGGAGACACTGGACAACATGCTAGCCGTTTGTTAGCTTACCAAGTTACCAAAGTAGAAGCGATCGAGGACAATTCAATGTTAAAATGATGCGACGTGTCAGAAAACAGGTGTCGTTATGTTAAAACTAAACCAAAATCTTAACAACTATATGACAAGTTGCATGACAGAAACAGGAGGCGTGTTTGATGTACTTGTTTTTGCTAATAAAGTTTTTGCCCATCATTTCCTGTTTGACATGACGCAAGCTGAGTAGAGGACGGTTTCATACCCTGTTATTTGACTTGCAGCTCAGATTGTTGCTTATTCTAAACAATTCTACAGGAAAAGGAAGATTTACAGAGTCCCCAATAATCGCTTATGTTTTAATCATAAACCATGTATGAATGTTTTACGTACTAAGGAACGTTCGCATGTGTTTACCTGAAAGTCTAAACTCAGGTTGTTCAAGCATTATCTTACCTTCATATTTTTTATTTTATATATCCACTGGCATATTTAACATATACATTTCTCTACATAAACTTTATCTGAACTTTAAAAGCAACAACAATAACAAAAAAATTTTTTTTAATAAATCTTTGTAAAATGATCCTCTCGGCTACATCGTCCCCTCTGGTTGAGACAAGCGTAACCTGTGTTTAGTGTTACCAGAAGACTTCATAAAACAGAAACAGCTACATACTGTGTCCCCTGCAACAATTCTCTAAATGGAAAACTCTGATGAGGTATGTTTTAAAAACTTAATGCTCTTGAAATGTCAACTCACACAGTCAATATGGCATAAGCACTAAGTAGTTCCTATTGTTGGAAACTTATTTCCTATTAAAATAACATAAATTTTGAAGGGTTATATATAAACATCTCATACTATTTTCCTTTATAATGTTCAGTATAATGAGCAGGAGAGGCTGAAGATGAGGATTTCAGTTTTGGAGGAAAGTGTGAAGTTCTGCGAGCTTGAGTGCAAAGCCAGCAGTGAGACGGTGCTGAGGCTGGTGGCAGAGCTGGACCAAGAGAGGAGGAAGGCTGCCAGCAGTGCTGCCGCACTTGAATAACTCAAAATGGTACTGATTCATCTTTTAAGCTATGTTTGCTGTGCAGTTTAGTCTGACTGTCTCCATTTATTTTAAGATTTTTTTTCTTTATGTTCAACTGCCCCAGTGATATTTCCTTTAATTTTGATTTCCCAACATGAAGGTCTAATGCACAAATGGCCACACACTTAAGTAGAAAAGTGTGCTACATGAACAATGTTCTTCCAATACTTCTTTCCATAGTCAGATTTAATTCTTGAAAATTAATATAATCCTAAAACAATTTAAGAACATTTAAATGGCCTCCATAATATGGTCTTATCACATCTTTGACAAAACTGTGGAGTTGTTTCTTCCATGAGTTGGATGGCCAGGCATTGGGAAGGAGGAATGTTGAGATTGAGAAGGAAACTTTAAGCGAAAGGCTGCAAGCCAGCAAGAGAGTGATAGAGGCAGCCAGAAGAGAGTCACACTATTTCGAGAAACAGGTGGAGGAGCTTCAGAAAAAGACCTATGCAGCTGAGGTGAAACTTCAGATTTAGCAAAAAAAGAGAAATTGTCATAATAAGTACAAATCTGTGCATCACATACATTGTATAAATAAATTTGTAACTATTTTGACTGTTCTGGCTGTGTCAGAGATTAAGATGAGGCTGAGTGGTGTCACTGAGGAGCTGAAAGAGCAGATGGAGCTCCAGCACAACACACTGCAGAGGGCTCAACTTGCAGAGCAGCAAGTCTAGAACTTGAGAGAGAGACTCCAAAGTCGGGAGGCTGAGCTTCTGACAGCAGACATGCATCACAACAGGCTGAAACACAGCAAACAGCATGTGAGTAAAGTCACAGATGCAGGCTTGAAGTTGTAACAGTTTCAGGTATTTGCATTATAAAATATATTTACATCAGTGATCACTGCTTTTTTTTGCTGGAACAGCTGTCAGAGATGATGAAGGTTGAAAATGTTGCTGCTGATGTCGGTTTTGACATGAGGCTAAAAGTCATTCTGTCACGCACAGAACAACTTGTCAAACAAGAAGCAGCTGCTTTAGTGGTCTGATGTACACCTTACAGCAAAAGGTACACCTGCAATAAATTATGCCACTGCTTTAAAGAGAATCATTGCTAAAACTTTTAATTTGAACGAGTCACAAGCCTGTAGTAGCAGTGATCATGAATTTGTTCTCTTTCATCTAAGTAATGAAAATTGTAATACCTATTACTCAAAACCAGCTCATTTCCTATCAAGTCACAAAAAGACAAACTAGAGAGCAGAGAACTCCACATCCAGCTGCTGAGGAAGAAGGTTTCAGAGCTGGAGAAGCAGAAGAGTCGTCAGTCAGTGTTAACTGTAGAACGAGACGATGCAAATGTGGGGGCCAGAAGGCTGCAGAAAAAGCTGGAGCATCTCTAGTCAGAGCTGAGGGCCACCAAGCTGTCCAACATTGAGCTCAAGGCACAGCTCTCCCACACCAATGAACTCAAGGTAGAGGGCAGAAAAGTTTTGCTCCAAAGCCACTCAAGAGGCATTTTTACCTCATAATTGCTTAACTTTCTTTGGTATGTGTAGGTGGAAGTATATGACGGATAATCCTTGAAGTCTTTAGTAAACTATATGAAGCTTCTTGGTACTAACAGAAAATGTGTACTTAAAACAGCATCAAAATAAAGTAACAGTTGTTCACTAAGCACAAACACTCACTCAAGTCTCCACTGTGTGAAGTCAAAAGTCACAGAACAGAGTCAGACCACAGCAGAAAGAAAAGATGGATCAGCTGGCGGATAGGAAGGCAAAGGTTGAAAAGAAGCTGAACACAGGGACCTCAGATCTACAGAGCCAAGAACAGAAGACGAGAGAAGACCAAGAGCATCTCAGCACACCCAGACGGAGCCTGGCTCAGCTAACCGAGAGGTGAGGGAGGTGAGTGGAAAACATGATGCAACCAGAAAACAGAAAGATTATCTTCCGCTTAAAAAAAAATGAATACACGAACATCTAATGTTTCATTAATTTCTTTGTCAGTGATATAGCTAATTTAGTTGTTCTGTTTACCACATTTCCACCAAATAAAGTCACACATTTAGTACAGATGTTTGGAAGAAACAAAGATTATCCTTATGTTAAGATTTACAAAAAAAAAAATAAAAATAAAATTCTGTCAGTAAAAGTAAATGAGTCGTCGAAAACAACATACTTCTACGAAGGTTAAATAAAAAATATCCTGGAGTCGGATTTGATGCTTCATTTGCTTAGCACTTCTTGGCCAGACCTGACACATCTCTGGTAAAACTGTGATGCATATCTGTAAAGAATTGTTGGAATAATCCTGCCACCAAACAGAAACAACCATACTTCACCAACGTGTCCTCAGAGGAAAATAAAATTTTAGACCCAATGTACAAATAATGAATGATGAACTTAAACAGGATTGTCCTCCTTCATTGTTTAGTTGGTGGATTTCCGGATCCTGGTCTCTGAGATGTTGGGCCTGGACTCTACGACTTTGGCTCTTCCAAATCCTGAAATCATCATATCACTTAAGACCCTTCTTCACAATCATCACCATCACCACCTTCATCATCATCATTTTAATGTGCCCTGGTACTGTTCTACTCATCAGAGGCTTCATCTGCTGCAGATGCAGAACCTCCCTGACAGTCATTCCTCCATGGAAGCGGCTACCACCAGGTCTGCTTCTTCACGGGATTTACATTTATAGCAATCTACTTTGAAATACTGAAAAATATTGTAATAACTTTTAAACCGTGTGAGAATACACCATCTATACTATAAAATAGGCAAAAGTCAAGTTTTTGTGTTTGTTTTCACGAGGAGAGCAGTATAAGTCACAAGAAATGCTAAATTAAATATAGATTTTAAATGAAAAGACAAATATGAGAATATGAGAATGAGTATTTGGCATTTATTGTTTTTCATGGTCACTTGTACATACATTTCTCATTAATTCTTATGCATTATATACACATGTTAAATAATCTTGCACTGTTATACATTTATTACTTAACTGACAGTCATACAAAATATACAATAGCTCTATATCTCATAATTTTCAATCTTAAAGACATCAGATCTTTTAAACAATAAAAAAACAGCAGAATGTATAAAGACATGGATGACTGATGTTAATGGTCAAACTCTTGGATTGTGTCTGATATTAAAACACTTGGCTTAAATTACATGAATCATTCAAGTTAAATACATTTTTACCGCATACAGTTATGGATGTAAGTAAATAAAAACAGATTAAAACCACATGCCAAAATACAGGATAAAAAAATAATTGCAATGTAAGGTATATTAAATGTTTCTCATTTGTTGTACAAGCTGATTCACAGGCTATATTTTAGTATTTAACTTTGGTGCTTTCCAGTGACAGTTCTCTTAAAAAAAATACAAGACGTAACCTCTAGTGAACAGTTCATTCATCTAGCAGATGTCCTTATTATTGTCTTTATTATTTTACACCAAAAAAATACTTCTTAATTGACACAGCATTACACAGAGCAACATATTGACATGTTTTGATCTTATGTGCTACACATTAAGATATTAACAGGAGATGGCAGCTGTCTCTGCAGTACAAATAGATGAAGATTAGTTTTTGCTCCCAACATTACTGACCATTTCGAGGCTCTCAGCATAATTCCTGTTCAAGTAGCAGATATCCGAATACTGACATTGAAAGTTCTTACAGGTCACCTACACAGGAGGTGGTCCATTAGTGTAGCTGAGCATTGGGTAAAAAGAATGAGCAAAGTTGTTGGACTGAGCACAGTAGTCCTCCTCTGACAGTGGTAGCAGGAAGGCAAATACCACTAACAGGAGCAGGAAGAGCTGGAGAGGCAGGGCGACCCAGAGGACGCGCCACAGAAAGTAGGACCTACGACTTCTTCTTGTCTCCAAATCAGAAGGGAAGGAAGCGGATCCAGCGTCGCTGCGAGACCTGCTCTCACACACGCATTCACAACGAAGCACAGACTGAGCTCTAGTTAATCACATCGATCAAGTCACATGAAGACATAAAATCCCTCTCGCTTCTAAATTGCTGCTCTCACTACAATATAATCTAATTACGACACCAAAATTAAACTAACCAGACTGTTTTTATTTGCTACCAAAATAGACTCAGCAAAAATAACTATAAAATTAAATTAGTCTAATTCGGTAATCAAATATTCAAACTCTTAATTCAATATCTTTCTCACTATATGCTGAATTGTTTAGTCATCTGACTGTTTTCAATCCAAATAAGATCTCAGTTCAGCAGCAGGAAAACTGTACGACAGTGCTTCAGTGCAAGCACGACACTGTGTTTGACAGACACTGCAAACACAGCTGAAGGAGACATCGGGACAATGTGTAAAATTGTGATCTACATGCTGAGTGGGTAAACACCTTAACAAAGACAATCACAAACCAGTATTCAAGGCATACGGACTGCACTGCTGCATCACACAAATACATTTACAGTGTGTTGTCATTCCTTTGCAAAGGGTGTTAAGAAAAAACACAAAAGGCATGCTGCAAGAATTAGCTGGTTATTAAGAGATTATTGCTTTTATAAACAGTTTGTGAATTTGTATGCCCTGCAGAAAAGTGCAAAGCATGCCGAGGCAAGAGCAGCACAGCAATTAGAAACAGCTTGTTGGACAACGTGATGTAGCCACTCTTTATAAAAGGTATAGATATACAAATTCCCTTCGCTGTTTAGACAATAATTTTAGATTAACAGAGACAATGGACAAACTAATTGACAACAAAATATGAAATACCAGTTATATTTTAAGTAATGTTACACTATTATTTTAAACTATGCCATTTAAAGTCATCATCACCATCAAAACACAGTGTCCTCTTATATTTTTTTGACGATATGGGCAATTTAAGGTTGAAGTGTTTTTTATTAACATTGGGTTGTATTATAGGAACTTACTTATATACTAAATAGCAAAAAATGCATTTAAAGTAATTTTTTATAGTCATTAAAACCTTTGCAGAGCTTTGTTTACTTAGCTGGTCATGGGCCCTAAACATGTTTTCTAAAGGAATGCATGACATGATTTTAGATTTAGATTCAAGTTATCTCATGTGTTACTGAAAATGGCCCTTTATCACTTCAGAAAT